>BGNK01002502.1:2763-57823 GCA_003297005.1 Symbiodinium sp. clade A Y106 | reverse complement strand
CCACCCACCCATGCACACACACGCACATGAACAGCACATACACGCATATGCGCATACGCACATACATGCATGCTGCATGCATGCATGCATGCATGCATGCATACATTCATGCATACAGACATGCAAACATACAAAGATACAGACATCCAGAAAGCGCAATGCCGAACATCGCCGGTGCAGTAGCGTTACCCGTTTGTTGGAGCTGCCAGCCTTCTTCAAACTAACAAGCGTGCAGAGGCTTCCTAGACTTAGCTGGGAACATGGCAGAGATCTTCGTTTGAAGGAACAGGCGCCGCACGGAATGTTTCACTTGGTCGGCAAGGGTCCTCATGTCAATTCTCGATTGCTCCCCGGGCACCGCAGAGCAGCCGCAGATCAACATGCACGACCGCGACAACATGTTCTAGACACGCGTTGGCTGCAAGATCCATCCATCCATCCATCCATCCATCCATCCATCCATCCATCCATCCATCCATCCATGCATGCATGCATGCATGCATGCATGCATGCATATATGCATATACAGACACACACACACACACGCACAAACACATAGGAAAGAACGTGCACACGTACGTGCGGCGTACCTACATAAGTGTACGTGCTCTTGGTATATGCGACTCGTGTACATAGTTACAGTGTGCGGTGGCCGATCTTCTTGAAGGACTTTTTTCCAGCAGCTACAGATGCAACAACCAAGCTTTAGATGCTACATCCAACACCCGAAGCTTCAAACCTGACACCCCCTGATCCCAAACCCCTGTGCCACAAATCCTGGAGCCCCACGCGACCTCGACCTCAAATCCACAGTGCTGAATTCCAAACCTCAAACCCCTCAAAGACCTGGGCCCCATGTCATCCTTTGCCTCCCTTGGAGGCAGGAGCTCTTCCACTGGCCCCTGGAGCCGCCGGAAGAGAAGCCGGGCGTTGGCAGTGGAAGTAATACTAGCAGGGCCTTAGTAGGGACCGTGACGCTTCTTACAAGGAGTGATCATAGTCAAGATAGGCATAGTATGACCAGAGCAAGCGTCATAGCAAGAATGGCAATACTGACGGCATTAAGAGGCAGATCAGGATGCATGGGTGCCGCTCTGACTCAGGATCCACTTGCGATCCTATCCTTGTCGATTTAAGCTGTGACTGAGGTTGGTACCACTTCAACTTAGACTCTGACTTGGACGGCAAAGCAGCCAACCTATCAACAAGAACATCAGCGACACCAGCACGACGAGAAGTACTCACGAGAGCGGTCATGAGAGCATATTCCCGATCCTGTTTGCAATCCTGAAGCAAGCGCATGTGGAGCCTTAAGCAGCGGTGGTTGAGTCCCATAGGGCCCATACGGCAAGAAACGGTTTCGCAAAGAACACATACACCCCTCGCTCCAAGCTTCATGGCACAAAAGCCCATGAGAGCGAACATTACCAGCATAATCACAGCCACGTGAACCAACTTCAGTAATGGAAACAACAATATGAAGTAGACATTGCTTTGGTACCTGCCACTTGTTATTAAAGGTGGCATCCCTGTTCATGCTTGTGACAATCGTGTGTTCTCAACAAGCCATGAACTATCACATGACTACCGCAATCCCGGTTCAGCACACCCGGCAAGCCGTTCGTGGTGAGCTTCTCAGTCCTCCAGAACGTGGGTTGGGATCTGGGTGGTGTTATCATTGCTGTGACGCAACCACATAGCACCAGCAATCTAACCTTCAACGAATCCTATGTCCTATGTATTCCAACAGCCAGGGACAGCAACCGGGTGGAGACGGTTCGTGGATTCTCAGCTTCTCAAGGCTCACGGAAGGGTTGGCCGCTGTGAGGCGGTTATAGCGGTTGTGGCTGTTGTTTTTGGACCCGAAGCTCCTCCTTCATTACGTGGTCCAGATTCGAGGAAGTGGTCGGTTTGTTTACTTATCTCAGCAATGCTTTTCTTGCTCTTCTTTCCGGCTGTCATCATTGGCAGGTTCACGAGTGCCCCAACCCGAGTCAGACGACGAAGAAGGTGACGAAGAGGACCTGCTTCTGCGATCTGCATGGTTATTGCCGGGTAGCGGCTTTGGGTTCTCAGGTCTCATGAAAAGAGTGCTCGGCGATGTTTGTTCCTTGAAGATCCTTAATATGTGCCCACAGGGCCCGGAATTTTCTTCATCCTCACTTGCTTCCTGCTGAAGTCTACTGCACGGCCGGCATTGATGGATCCGAAAGCTAGACTCCGGTAACGGTAGCCAGCACCAGCACCATCAGCATCATCATCGTCAAGAACACCATGAACGACATTGCCATCGTCATCCTAGAGCACCCAAGCCACAGGTTTACAGACACATTTACGATAGGCGATGATCCGCGGCCTACTCGACAAACCCCGAAGTTCTTGACAGCTTGGGACGGCAGTGGTGGACCGCCGCCGCGGCTTTGTCTTCTGCTAGTCTACCCCACACCAGTCCAAAAGCTTCATAGCAGCCTCCCTCCAAATACCACCGAGACGGCCGTCAAAAGTCATTCGAGGCTTGAGCTTTGGTGCAGAAGCCACGCTCCCTTGTAAGGAGCTTCGGCGGAATGCTGGCGGATACACTCGCGAGGCGTGCATGGCTGAGTGCACGGNGCCGTCAAAAGTCATTCGAGGCTTGAGCTTTGGTGCAGAAGCCACGCTCCCTTGTAAGGAGCTTCGGCGGAATGCTGGCGGATACACTCGCGAGGCGTGCATGGCTGAGTGCACGGCTGCTTGCAGGGAAACAGCTTTGTGTCATGGAAAAAAGTAGCTCGATAATGCTTGTGTCTTGAACATCACAGGCACATTAATGAAATCGTCAGGATGATGATGACAGAGATCCTCGTGCACCAAACCGGGACATCGACGGCGGCGACATTCAGGACGACCTAACCGGCGTGAGATTGCTTCAATCGTGAATTTCCCTTCAGACATCTTGCAGAGTCCATGGTGCAGAGTTTCATTCCACGGGACTTTACAATGTGACTAGCAGAAGCTCACAGATATTGTTCCGAAATGTCTCCGCCTTCATCATCATCATCATCATCATCGTCATCATCGTCATAATCATCATCATCATCTTCATCCACCTCCTTGTCCTCATTCTGCTCCCCCTCATCAAAGATAAGGGTGATACGTGTTTGTATCACCACCCGCTCATGAACCGTGAGAATCTTCACCATTCAGTTATCACCATCGTCACCATAACCGTCACCGCCACCACCACTTCCTCCTCCTCCTCCTCCTCCTCCTCCTCATCATCATCATCATCATCATCGCCAGCATCAGCACCAGCGCGATCAGCATCATCATCGACAAGAGCACCATGAACAACATTACCATCATCAGCCTGCAAAACCCTAGAGCACGCAAGCCACAGGTTTACGGACACATTTACGATAGGCGATGATCCGTGGCCTACTCGACAGACCCCGAAGTTCTTGACAGCTTGGGACGGCAGTGGTTGGTTGACCGCCGCCACGGCTTTGTCTTCTGCTAGTCTACCCCACAGCTCCTCCAATCGAATACCACCGAACGGCCGTCAAAAGTCATTCGAGGCTTGAGCTTTGGTGCAGAAGCCACGCTCCCTTGTAAGGAGCTTCGGCGGAATGCTGGCGGATACACTCGCGAGGCGTGCATGGCTGAGTGCACGGNGCCGTCAAAAGTCATTCGAGGCTTGAGCTTTGGTGCAGAAGCCACGCTCCCTTGTAAGGAGCTTCGGCGGAATGCTGGCGGATACACTCGCGAGGCGTGCATGGCTGAGTGCACGGCTGATTGCAGGGAAACAGCTTTGTGTCATGGAAAAAAGTAGCTCGATAATGCTTGTGTCTTGAACATCACAGGCAAACCCACACAATCGTGAGGACGATGTTGGGATAGATCCTCGTGCACTACCGCGGCGCACCGACGGCCACGACCGTCAGGACGACCCGGATTTCAGTGAAGCATCTGGTGGTATTCCACGGAACTTGCAATGTTCATGGCAGAGGCTCATAGAAAGCGTTCCCAATTAGTCTTGGGTTGAGGCATTTCTGAAGATTTCCGAGCAAACACAGATGTCTCTTTCTTCGCAGCTGGTCTGCAGAGCGCTTGAACATTACTTGGGGAAGTTGCCAGGAATTATAGGAAACAGAAGACATCGCATTTGGCAAGCCGCGAAGGTGCTCCCCGGAGCTTTTCCAATTTCTTGTTTGCAATGTCTTTTGACCACTATCACACCTATAGTGAAATACTTAATCACTTGTCATTGCAAGCACATTTCTCTGGAGAGAAACGACGGTTTTTGGGTTTCGAGATTTTCGGATTTCGCAGCAGATAAGGCAGAAAGCCCTCCAACGCCACAAACCACCAGCAACATGCCAGCCGTCACATTCCGGAGTAAAGACCACAAAGCCCCACATGCCCCAACTCCCGAATCTTCAATCCCCATCCCCAAATGCTTCCATGCCGAAGCCCCTCCAAACTTCTTGAACCGCCGAACTTGCAAACTGCTTTCAGCACCACCACTCTCCGTTGTTGCGCAATCCCGAAAGATGCACACCCTGAACATCAACAGTCAAAGTGTTCTCCACGGCTAGTTGAACATCAACATTCATAGTGTTCTCTCTTCTGCATACTCTGAGTCTTCTTATGCGTATTTGCGGTAGAGTAACGAGGTACAACAGTATCTTGGTGGCTTTTGCTACGCTGAATACAGCTACTGTTACTGGATTGTTATTATCAGAAGTGTAGTATTAGATCATTAGATCCCTAGTACTGGCGCCATTGCTTCTTGTTCGTTTGGCTGATTTCATCCAAAGCCCCAAAACAGCTGCCGGCTGCCTTCCGTTCGAGGGAGGCGTCGCCAGTTCTTTGCCTCCAGAGCCCCGGCTCTGCGAAGCGGTGCCAGGCTACAAAGGCTCCGCCCCGACGACAAGTTAGAGTTGGTAGGTTTTTTTTTTCGTGGCTTGAGGGTCGCAGCGTCTGCAGGGTGGGGCATTGTGGGGGGCTTTCGGGCTCTGTTCATGTTGGTGTTTCTGTCCTTGTGTGGCCTTCGGAGGTGCTTGTGAATCTTGGCGTGTTGGGTTGCGGGGTTACGGGTTGGCCGCGGCTTCGCAGGCAGTTGCGCCATCCCGAAGCTGCCAGAAGATGTGCTGGCAGTCTTGGCATTGAACGCTGCATGGTTCTTGGCCTGATCAAGCATCTACACTACACCACCACACGACCAACACACCTTATTGGGTTTCGAACTCAGGCTCTCATTGGAATGGTACGAAGAACCCCCTGACGCAGAGACCCACAAGAAAGCATCCTGCTAAACAGCTAAAGGTGCCATCGTTTGGGAGACATGGTCGGTGTTTGCGTGTTCAATTCGCTACAGCCAGCCCTCCTGCTCAAGCATTATGTCGGGTTCTTCCTTGAAGTCCGTCCACGGCAGTTTACACGGTTTATCCTTTTGATGTCCTAGGCTTTTGTCCCTATGTTTTTTCTCCTCATTTGAACTCTTGTTGCGTTCAGGAAGCAACATTACGTGTTTGTTATTCAGGGGTAGGAGAGTTCGCACGGAAGCCGTCAAAGCCCAAGCCACGACCATTAGCCCATGTGCTCGGGCTCTCAGAAAGATCGCCCCAAACCCTGAACCATAGAAACCCAGAGTTGGTTAAAGGGTGGTGTAGGTGGTGAATCCCCTCAGCCTGTCCTCCCGAACCACCCCTCAGCCAACCTGGCATTCCGACTCCTAACCGGCCAGAAGGAAAAGAGGGTTCAAACAAAAAGAAACCCAGAGTTATGAACCGAACCCCTCGACTTCCTGGCTCCATTGTTCTCCTGATCTTATTACGGTTGATACTGGCTACAGACGTCAGACTCTCTGTTGAGGAATTGCGGGCCTTGGGCCTATCTAGAGGTTTCGGCTCTGTTTCGGCTCTAGGAGGTTGGTAATAGGACAATGATCATACTGAAACTAACGAAGGTAGAAGTATTGCAGAAGAGCTGTTGCTAGTACTATGATAAAATTATATGATTGTAAACTGTCCGTGGTAAAAACCAGTTGATGATGATGGTAACGATGACGAAGATGATCATGATGTTCAGAATACTCGCAGCATTAAGAACGATGCTACTCGTAGTATGTGCCGTGTGCACTTGTAGCATGAAGTGTCTGCCAGACTCCAATCCGAGAGATAGCGCCGAAGCCGGCAACCCAATCTAATCGTGATCAGGGAAATCCAATTGCTGACAAGGCATTTTCACATGTTGGCGACACGTCTTGCTGTTGTCCACGCACCAGCATCAAGCATTGGTGCCTGGCGAACTCCAGGTTCACTTACAGCTTCTGGACCAGGCCCACTGCCGCGTGTCTGTGGAGTTGCGTCCTCGAAACGGAATTGCATGTTCGGCCCTCCCGGAGTCCCGCGAGGAAGCTGCAGGCAGTCTTGCTCCTTCGTGATGGGCGGTATCTCCTCGTCGGAACCAGCGAGATGCAAGGACCTCTTGAGGGACTCAGGGACTGCAGCTTTCGTGTTTCAGCATAGGTTGGGTTTGTGGTCTCCGGGGCGCAAGCCAAGCGTGAGCTTTTTTGCAGTGACTCTGTCGGAGCCGTGTCCAGACACGTGAAGTCCTTTATTGTTTGGTAAAAAGGTCCAGGCTGCTTCCAGATTTCAGGTTCCGTTTTAGGTTCCCCTGGATGTCGTTCGAAAGGAACCATCGATTCGCAGGCGGCGGGATTGGTCGCTTGGCCGGCTTGATGAGGAGTTGCGAGGGTGCAAGTTTGTTGTATTTTCTCGTGCTGGCCTGTCAACTTCTAGTTCTTCACCAGCTGGTGGCGCATGGATCGCATCAGGCTGCATCTTTATGATGACGAGGGGGCGAACAAAACTGTCGATGCTTCTGCTGCTGCTGGTGACGAGGATCATTATGACGCCGATGTTGAGGATGATGATGATGATGATGATGATGATCATGATAACGATGGTGATGATGGTGATATGTTGATGTTAATGTTGTCGGAGCCGGTGATGGTGATGATGATGATGATGATGATGATAATGAAGATGGCTTTGACAATGACAGTGATGAGGATGATGGTGATGACGATGATAATGATGGCTACGACGGGTATGAGGATGACGTTACTATAGCCAAGACAATCACACCTATGGAGCAAGAGCTGCGTTATCGCCGGTAAAGCATCATCGCCCTCGCAGCTTTCTCCCTCCTTATCCTCCTTGCCTCCTCCCCTGCTCGAACCTCGTCCCGGCAATCCTGATCGTCACGCTCATCCTGTTTACGGTCATCATCATCATCATTATCACCATCCTCACTATCATCAGCGCGCTACCGGAGGCCTGCCGCTGCTTTGTGGCCGATTCGCTGGCATCCATCGTCCTGTTCGCCCAGGCAGCTAGTAGGCATTCGGCCCAATTCGGACATGACGCTTTTTTCTTCGCGTTTTCGATTGTGCGTTGGGGCTGTGGAGCTGAACCATTTGTTTCAGCTTATGCGATTAGGACGTGCTCGACCTCGCACAGAGCTGTTGAGCGGAAAGGTGCAGTCCCTTTCGTAATGCCGAAAGCTTGAGCTTAAACTGATGTGGAGACTTAAGACCTGCATGTCAAGACAGTGCCATGCCTTCACCAGGAGCAACCTGTGAAGACCAAAAGCAAGGGAAGCCGTGACGGAAGCCTAGAAGCTGCTGTGAAGGATGACATTAGCCGGCAGATCCTGCGCGTGCGAACCCCGGAGTCACCGGACTCCAAGCGCAAGCTGCAGCGCTTGAGCATCCCGACGTGCATGTAAACCCCAGGCTAGAAACGGTACGGCCTTTCCGAGCTTATGCTTTCGGAAAGAGCGGTTGGTTCGGTGTGAGAGTTTTTTGGCTTGTTTTGCTCGACACCTAAAGAAGAAGTCTTCACTTCCTCGTTGTAGGGTTTGGAATCCAGTGGCAATCCTGTAGAACTCCGAACCTCGAACGGTCTGGCACCCAGATGACTCGAGCTCAAGATTGCAGATGCCGCGCGTGGAGGGCGATGTCGGGCAGGAGGAGGAGGGGCCAGCAACGATTTAGGGATGCAGGGTTTGGGCAACTTGGGCTCTCGTCAGTTTTGAGGTTGCAGGGCGCGTTTCGAGGAGAGTGGGGGTTCAGGCTTTGTTACTTTGGGGCTTTGGGGTTTCGACTTCTGCGACCTTTACGGGTGTTTCAAAAAATATCTGTGCAGAGTGTACGTAGAGGGGATTAAGCTGTCAGGCATCCTGATGGCAACTATGCAAACAATATCAAGGTATCGGGTGTTCGCCTACCGCCAGTCAACACCATGTGTTGCACGAGCCTTAGTAGAAATCCGTCCAAGTCTACACTCGCCCTACAGTCGGCTGCACAACAGCCTACTGTCGCCAGTGCAGCGCGCGAGGTCTTCGGCAAGTTTCCAAAGGCCGACGAAGCCACCTTCCAAGCATTTGGGGGTTGGGGAGCATGGGCTTGTTTCATGCTATTTTGTGGACTCCTGATGAAAGAATTCGAACAGGCCAGCAGGCCCCAGCAAAATCCGGATTTAACGAGTGAAGTATGAGTCAGGCATCGCAATCCTGATTCGCGGCTCGACGCATAAATTTGGGGTTCACTTCGTTGGTTGTTCCGAATCGGAGATCCTTACCCGCATGATCCCGCTCTTCGGGAACACTCATCACGATGCAACGCATATTCTGCCGTAGCTGCGTCTTAGATATCCAGGAGTGGAGAAGTTCTTGGGACGTTTCGGCTTGACGTTGCACTTCTGAAGCCGAAGGAGAGCAGGAAACTCCAAAACCCGTGACTCAGGTGCTGCAGTCCCTCACGCGCCCGCCGCTGTTCAGCAACACCACCTTCGACCAGGATCGGGAATCGCTCGCGAAGTAAGGTGGCAATAGTCTGAGCAACCTTGAGCATATCTTGGCCCCTTAGAACCAGGCAACAGTGTGCAAATGTCTCAGGTCAAGAGGCTTCAGGTTCTTCGGTTTTGGCGTCTTGGAAATGCAGGGTTTAGGACCGGAGTTTCAACTCAGGGCCCCGCAAGGATGATCTTGATCGTTGCCAGAACCACGTTTAAACGAAGTCTTGCCAGCCATAGCAGCACCTCCTCTACCTAAGACTTTAAGACCTGAACCGTGACTTGACCTTGAAGGCCGAGATGCTGAAAGCCTAGGCCCGCCGAAGCATTCCCGAACTTCGGGAGAAGAAGCAATTCCTTAGATTCAGCTCTGGCTGCCCTTCGAGGATCAGGCACGAGCCAGCGTGAAGAGAGGCGCTTCCTGCAGCAACATCGCGTGCAGGAGCTATCTAAGAGTTCCGGAGTTGTTGAGTGTTTGGGTGGTTCGGGGCGGAGATGTTGCGGGGTTAGCGTTGGAGTTTCGGTGCCTGCTAGGGGTTCCTTTCGCTGAGTCAGAGCGCCTGCAGAGGCGCAAAGTGCCGGGTGCGTCGCGAGAGTCCAACCTTCGGCTTCGCGTCCTGCAGCACCCAGGCGAGTCTCACTCTGTGTGTATGCAAGCAAAAATTTGGATGTTATCCATGCGCGCAGCCTAGGGCTTTGGTTTCCCAGCCGGCTTAGGGAGCCACGGGCTAGGGTTTCCAGCTGATTTGAGGCAACGACTTTTCGTGTCCAGATTTTGGATACAAGGTTGGATGATAATGCTCGCGGTTTTGGTTGAGGCTGTGCAATATTTCCTACGGCTTCTGCGAGGGGTCTGGTTTGGACACAGTGCGTGGTGTATGTTGGGTTGGGATCAGGTTTTAACACACACACACACACAAACTCTTGCGCACACACAAACAAGTTCGGGCATGTATTGATCATGCATGCATAGATACAGCTCTAGAGACTCAGTGTTGAGGCCAGAACCTTGTAAACGTAGCGGTCCGCCCGGATCATGTGGGGCATCTGCGGCTACCACGTGATCCGCAAAGCATGCCCAGCACCATCGTCATCATAATCATCGATACCAAAATCATCACTATCTGCCTTATCTGTGTCCTCGTTTTCCTCATCATTTTCTCTTCCCCGTCAGGCTGAAGTTGTCAATGGGTTCGAAACGTCGTTGTTTTTGCGGCGGTGATGGCGTGGGCACCATCGATGTTTAAAGCGTGGTTGTTCCGTGGGTGTTGTCCACTCGTACACGAGCAGTCGTGTGACCTCGGTCTCACAAGCGACCTCTGCGATAGAGACACAAATAAGCTTCATACTTGTACCGAAAGCGCACATGTTCAAGCAAGCTTCCCAAGTTCCGAAAGTATCGCCTAGCCGCAATGATGTCCTTCTGGAGCTTCCTGTTGCTGTGTGCTGCTGCCATGGGCACCAGTCGAGCGTGCTCTTGTGTACCAGACTTCATCCCAGCACACGAGGCCTACTCGTCTCCAGCAGAAAAATTCTTCAGACAGCCCTACGTTTTCACAGGCAAGGTCCTCTCCGTCCAGCCAGTCGACGGCATGCCAGGCGAGCAGTCCGAATATTGCTTTGCGCCTCCGGCAGCTTTTGATGAGCGGTGGGGAAATCCATGCACTGGTGACTATGCAGGTCATTTCGATACATGGAACAGGTGTGGCCGAAAACATGTTGCCGAGGTGCAGGTCACTCATGGATTTCAGGGGATTGCGAAAGGCGAGACTTTTCGGTACAACTGCACCCGCGCAAGCTGTGGTGATTGCAGTCCGCCCTGTCCCGAAGTGGGTGCAGAGGTTCTCGATGGGACACAGGCAGGTGGCGCGACGTCCTTCTGCGGCTCGCGACGCTGTGAGCTCGGCGGTTGGAATGCAGAGAGCTGCCAGCACCTCCTCAAGGCGCTGCAGCAGAAGAGTCAGAGGCTTGCTCAAAGCAGGGAGCTTCGGGTTTCTCTTCCCGTGGCCTTTTCCACACTGACCGCCAATGACTACTTCCGCGGCGAGCTGTTGGGATCGCTGGTCCGGGATGTCCTCGATGCACTCAAGCTGTCGAAGTTTGACATCAAGTCCGCGAACCTTGTGGAGGATCCTCATCGAACCGTGTCAGTGACACCTTATGCCGTCCTGCCGTCCAGTCTTTTCGAAATCGTCTTCTACATGGCTCAGGAGAGGGACGTGGACGCGGTCGAATCCAATCTTCGAGAGCTGTTCTCAGTACCCTTCAGCTGGAAGCAGGGGTGGGACGTTGTAAAGCGGTTCTGCCTCAACGGACCATGCCCTCAGTGCCAAACTACCTGTGTGGAGTCTTCGCAGACTTCATTGGTGAGCCTCGGTTTACCCATCTTCGCCTGAGGATGCTGCTGTTGCCGTTGGTGCAGTGACGGCACGCTACCCCACGCCAGAAGCAGCCGCAGCAGCCAACATCATACTTCCTAAAGGGAGCCGATGGCTGCCCCTTCCTTACGGGCAGTAGCGCCCGAGGGCTCAGCACCCGCTCTTAGCCTTGGGGTGTGGTGGCAAGGTGTCGGGTTTAGGTTGACAGTCTATTGCAGACGAAACAAGCAAAGCCCCAAAACCTGCCTGAACCCCCGGCTCGGAGAAGTTGTGACTTGCCCCCTCTGCCTTTGTACAGCTGGGTGAGAGGGTCGATGCAGCAGCGAAGAGTTGGCTTCCAGTTTGCAGGGCCTTCAGGGAACTCCCTCTAGCCCCAAAGTAAGCCCCGAAGGCAGAGTTTGTGATGATCATGATGATGGTTAGTCCCATCCTTGATGACTGTCTTCATGATTGGTATCACGCCAAAAGGGTTGACAGTTGAGGAATTCGAGGCTTGGAAGCTCGTTAAACCCCTAACCTAAAGCCACAGCCTCGAACAGTCGAGAAGTGGACAAAGTTTTTGGCCACTCGGATTTTTGCAGGTATCGACTGCATCCAAACTGTCAGGTTTTGGAGAGGTCCAGCAACATCCAGTCACTCTTGAGCCCTCAAAGTTCTGCGACCCCGAAAGACGCATCATTGCGATTCTTCGAACCTTTAAAAAGCTTTAGAGCCCTCCTCCAAGTGGTTGCTTGGTGGAGTTAGGCCACTAAACATCCAATGCTCCACGGGCCATGATGAAACATGAAGCCATCCGATACGGCCAGGAGTGGGACCTCACAGACGGGCCCGTGAATCCGGCCAAGGAGCAGGAGCTGCCTGACGGTTTCCGGCTGTCATGCCAGTCCACTGGTTCTCGTTGCCGTTGCTGATGCTGCTGTCTTCTAACCATCCTCAACATCAACATCATCATCCTTACTATCAGCATCGGCATCACCATTATCATACTTGTCAAACATCGTCGCCAGCAAGGCTTTCACTTCCGTCTTCCTTGGAGGACCAGCCGGTAAGTCAGGTCTTAGAGAGAGTGGCCCTGTGATTCAAGCCTTCGACGAGAAGGGAACTCTTCAGTCCAGCCTACCAGGAGTACGTCCAGCGTGCCCAAGCCTCGGACCGCAGATTCATCAGTCGCTTGGGTGCAAGGACTTGCCGAAGTCCGAGTTCTGCAGTCCTTGGGCAGGATCTCCGTCCATTCATTTTGGAAGACTTCATTCCCTTGGCTGGTGAGGTTGCATTCAGGTTCTGCCGTAGCCGGGCTGCTTCCAGCCTAAATCGCATGTGCAGAGTGGGTTGAGGGTCTCGGGGCATTCCGATGGAGCACAACGCTTGGTCGGAACTTGCATGCAAGTCTCTTTTGCAGCGCATGTTCCTTCCTTCTTGCTCAGGTTGACGATCACCGCAGCAATTAGTTTGAGTACGACCGATCCTTTCGATAAGAAACCGGCGTGGATTGAATCAGACCCTGGAATTTCATTGGGGCATTTCGGCAATTAGACAATTGAGATTCGCTCAGGGTCTGAGTGGCTACATGATCCCGACCCCTCCCCTGTACCTCCCCCTCCAGCAGCAGAGGAGCAGCTGCTGGAGGGCAGGGTTGGAGGCCCCAAACTTGTGTGAATCACATTAGGGCGGCCCAGGGCGTCCCATCACAGCAACCTTTCGAAAAAATGGCGCGCTCACGCTGTGATGACCAGCCATGATCTCTCGGCTTCTGAAGAGCAGCTCCAAAGTACAGATATACATGGATGGAACTCCAGAACTAAGGAATCTCAGTCTGGCCAGCCCCTGATTACTCGTTTGGAACGATTCGTTGCTGAGTGCGCGGCAGTGAATACTGCTTTGAAGGCTGAGGGTGAAGAATCCCGCTTAGCTCTTAAAGCTGAGCATCTCTGCACCTTTGCAGACGATTGCAAAGGTTACAATTGCAACCCTAGGCAATACCGTTTGGAAGGGAAGCGCAGCTCCGTCAACCAAAGGTTTCAGTGGCGGATGCTGTCTGGGCCTGAAGACTGGGAGGCACTACTCCGCCGAAGAAACTCGGACCTTGTTCTGCTGTTGCTCTTTCGGATTTTGTTGAGTTGATAATGGCAGTGGCAATGGGAAGGGAAGGGTGGTGGTGGTGGTGATGGTCATCTTACCAACAGCATACACATGGGCACAGTTCACAGTGAATTCACAATAGAACATCATATCATGATGCACGTCACAGACCTGTCAGATACACTGCAACGGTCTCTGGAATCTGCTGCTATGAGGAGGAATCAGAACGCAGGGAATGTGGAGTGGGCTTTGTTGGTAGGTTCGCTGCAGGTAGCTGCCTCAGATGGTCTCGGTGCCCTGAACCTTGACAACCATCTTTTCCCTTTGCAGCCGCATGGTGGTCTGATTCGTTCTGCGTGAAGCAATTCGGGGCAAGTCGGATGTCGAAGGGCCTTTGCTCCTACTGACAACTAGAAGCGACCATCGGCGCTGTCACGCTGCAGTCTCCTGATGTCAGACTGCTTCCGTCCCATTTAAGGTACAACATGTTGATGTTGCAGCTGGCACGGTGGACCTTGTCTACACGGACTACCAGGTTCGTTTTGCACGTGAGAGCTTCCGTTTCAGTGGCCCCCAAGAAAGCTTCCTCGACCGACGCGGTGGCCGTTCGAGCTGAGCTTTGGGACGTTTCGAAGGGAGCAATGTTGGTGCTTGGGCAAACAGGGCCAGTAGACCTGCAGAGCCATTCCTCTCCGACATCCGAGGCCTAGAGTCCAACAAAAGCCGCAGAAACCCCACGCCAATAGATGCTAACAGCTAACATGCTGCAACGGCAAACTGTAAAGCATGAAGCTTTAAGCTAAGCCGTTAGACCCCAATCCCCACCACCTTACACTGAAGCTGCAAGCTTAACCCTAAGCCCTCAAAGCAGGAGTGGGCCGTCGGAAACTCCGGGCACACGGGCGCCCGGGGCAGCACCGGTGTCCTTCTGCCGCCTTTGCAGGACAGTGCGGAGTCTTCTGGATTGTAGCATCTCAGGCATGTTTCAGGGTTGAGGGGATGGGGTTTAGAGGGGGTCTGGCGGCTTCCGCCGGAATTGAACCTTGGGGTTGTCAGGTTTAGGGCAATTGGCAATCCTCATGTGAACAACAACAATATGTGTAATTACTTCCTGTGTGTTGGAAGGCCCATACCGGCTTTCGTGACCCAGAACCTTTGAAGCTGCGAGGTTTCGGGGTCGGAGTCCTTTACTATTTACTGCTGTTAAGAGTAGCATTTGTAGTCTGTCTGAGTGGCAGCAATTCTTGTCATGTTAATCGCATAGCGCTATGAATTCCTACCGCCAGTACACACTCCGGAAGAATCATCAACTAAACATCATGTCTTGACGCTGCTACTGCTACTGCTAACGCGAAGCAACGCAGCACGCACGACGATGACCGTGGAAGAAGCTAAGACTTGTAAGGAGTTGAGGAATTGGTTGATACGTATGCATGCATGTATCTCCAATCTTCGTTCAGCCCCACCCTCCTCCATTGCAAAATGTTCCACTTAACTTTGCCTCAGGCTCCATGACAGTTAAAGCCCTCGAAGCTACCCGAACTACGCTTGAACATAGGAGGAGGATCGTCGTTGAAAGGGCAGAGAAATGAGGAGGAGAGCCGAAGGCATCCGAAAGAATTACGGAAACAATTAAGCCAAATAGTTGTGGTAGCCAGTGCATGAATATATGCAAATATTGGTGGAATTTTACAAGGAGGCAGTGTTGCCGAGGTCCCCCACGAACGCCACGGTTTCCATGACGCCACGAACACTACGCACACCACGAACACTACCAGCATCGCCACCTCCGCTGCTGACGCCACCGACCGAGACCACGACTGCAGCGACTGCATATACCGCGGTTTCCGCCGCGCCACTACCACATGATACCAGCTACGCAGGAACCGAGTAATGCACTGCTGAGTCGAGAAAATCCCTGTCCGAAATCCGCACCTCGAAGAGGAAGCTGACGTGGAGATGGACCGCGTGCTGCTTCTGCCCTCAGATGAGACTCTGAAGAAGTTGGGAGCTTCTCCGCTGATTCTAGGTTCAATTGCGGAGCTGGAGCTTTACACTGAGCTTCGTAGGTATTGCTGCACGGGGTTGTGGATTTGTGTATGGTGTTTTGGAGTTTCCAATCGTTGTAGGCTTTGTGGTTCGGGGTTTTGGGGTTGAACTTGACATGGTGTACTGAGAGTTTCTCAAAAGCAGGGGTGCCTTCTCCATCCTAAGCTGCACCCAGCGGTCAGAGAGAGATTCCCAAAGTTCACTTCACAAGCTCACAGAAGGGGTCGGCGGAGCAGTGGGACGGGGTCTTTAGTCGACACCCAACCTGAGAAGAATTTGCCATGTTCCAACATCTTCCGAAAGCACGACGCCCAACCTCCTACGCGGCTTGGCCTGGTACTTGAAGTCTCTTCGCATTCCAGGAAGACATATGGAAGAGCATATCCCGAACCCCGAGTCTGATTGTTTTGAAGCTTTGACCAGGGTTTGCTTTTGGGTGCTCGGGATTTGGCTTTTTGCATCCCAGCTCCCTGATTCGAGGAGTGGTACTGGCATTTTCAGAACGCGCCCTGGCTGCAGGCAACAGGCTGCACAACTCTCCGCCCAGCCCTACGGTTATTGCCATTATTTGTCTTGTTCTTGTTACTATTATCATTATTTTCAAAATACAGTTCTCTAGACATGCCCGAGCTCTGAAGGCTTACAGCGCTAAACCTCACGAAACCAGCCAGATACACTTTTGTTCAATCGCTAGCAAGGCATTCTTTCTCTTCTGACGATGGATCCCGCTTCCTACATCTCCAGGGTCTCCAGCCACAATGCCTGGCAAAAAGAACGTTTCGAAGCGAAACCCCCCACCCCCCAACATCAGAAAGCCAAAAAGGGAAGAAGCACATACAAGAAAGCCATTCAACACGACACCAGGGCGGTCAAGAGCCGCAAATGCCCCCGAGGTCTGGGACCCTTGTGGCTGCTTCACTACCATGAGCCTGGACTTTGAGCACATGGGCCCAGGCCAGGAGTCCCGCTGCTAAGCTGGGTTTGGGTTTATTTTCTGCTGACTCTGGCCGTAGATTCGATGTTGTGTTCAAGGATTGTCAATGTGGCAGGCTCCATACAGCACCTTTCACCTTCCCGAAAGCTTTACATGATCTGTTGACGGCACGATGGTTCGTTTTACTTGCTTTCAGCCCGATCGGTTACAAATCCCTTGACCGCAAGTCGAGGATAAGCGGAAATCCGTTTGTGCGTCTTCATCTGTGACCGAACTGTCTGCATAGGCGGTTGTGTGTCTAACTAACTAACTCACTCACTAACGCCTTGACCACCCGCCCACCCACCCGCNCCCACCCACCCACCGTCAACCCGTCAACCCGTCCCCCAACCAACACTTCACGCACATACACGCATTCACTGCATCTGTCGTATCTATCGGCATGCCGTTGCGAGAGCGATCTTAGTCGATTAGAAACCTATTCGCGCATGTATGTGTACCTGTGTTTTGAATCTGCATCCGTATGCTGGCGCTTTCTGCTCGTTATCTGGATTTCCAAATACGGCTGCGCGGCGAACTCTTCCTTCCCACAGGAGTAGCCCCGGCAGACAAGAAGCAGAAGAAGGAGTCCCCGAAAGAGGCCACAGGGAGCGGGTTTTCCCATACAGTAGTGGGAGTTGTCCTCTTCTCCTTCTTCCCATTGTCTTAGCTTTGCGGCTGTCACTATCGCCATTGCGGTTCTTCTTGTTCTTGTGACATTGGATTTCTTCCTGTCGTTACTGCATTGGTACTATATCTGCTGATATGAATGCTATCGCCCCCTGTCACTAGACCTCCTCCTGCTTCTGCTCCTCCTCATCACCATCATTATCGTCATCGTCGTCCTCCTCCACCTGCTTCTCATCATCATCACCATCATCATCATCATCATCGTCACCATCATTGTCAGCAGCATCACTTTCATCATCATCATCATCCTCATCATCCTCATCATCATCATCATGATCATCATCATGATCATCATCATAACCAATATCGTTTGCATTATGAATATCATCACTGTCATTGCCATTGTCGTTACCTTTATTGCTTTCGTCACTATCATCGTCATTGTCAGTCATCGTCATGATCAGCCATCATCGTTATCATCAGCGTGCCACCATTTCACCACTGGTACGACGACTGTTGCTGCTCCTGCTGCAGCTACTGCTACTGCTACTGCTACTACGCGCTGCCAGCTCAAGCGGCCGCGAGTCTTAGCCGTTGACTCACCACAGGACGGCCTGTGGAGGGCCTAACTTTTGAGACCTTAACAGCTCTCGGGCCCTCAAACCACCTCTTCATTGTTGTAGCTGACGCTGCCTGGGAGTGCTGTCTGCATTACTTTGAGGCTCTCGAGTCTCAGCAACTTCTGCACTCAGTCGTGAGACAGGCCTTTCAATTTGCAGGCAGCAAACACGAGCTGGCCCGGTGCCAATTCCGGGAGGAGCCATTCACTTGCCAAGCAACTTGCTCTGCTCCTAAGTGTGAGGGTTCCCATCTTACCGCACGGCGGGGGAGTTCAGACTGCTTGCAGTTTGGATGAAACAGCGCGGATGGGGCACAGGGCTGTCATGTTTCACTCCATGTTCATGAATGGCACAGTTCGCAGAGCAGATCTTTGGTTTTTTGAATATTCGTTTTACCAGAACACGTCTTGAGCATGTCTACAGATGCTCTCCGCCGATGCAGCCCCACCACGCCAAGTGACTGGAAAAAGCTCATGAGTCCCTGTTGCACGAGCGGCAGATCTCTGTAATGCCTCCGCGTCTTGCCTCTGGTTTTCGGAAGCTGAAATCGGATGGCACTGGCCAATGCTTGTATTTGGTTCGGTGTTGCTCACAGACTCCACGGAGATTTGCTTGATTCGAATACCAGTTGGGATGGTCGCAGATACTTGCCAAGAGCATAGGTCTCTGGGTTCAGCAGCGCACTACGAAGTCCAACTAACAACAACAAACTCCACAACAACACCACTTCGCTTACGCTGCAAGTACTTGTACGAGGGAGTTTGTTTTGGGAGGGGCGATCTCCTTAAAGTGCAACCTGGTCATAGTATTGGTCCTCGGAAGCTGTGGCACGCTGGCGCTCTGAAGTGCGTTATACACTTTATTTGCTGTTTTTATATTATGATGGGCTATTATTCAAATGGCATCTCTTCCAAGACGATGGCGAGCCAGAAGCTGGGCAATCAGTGCAAGGGTCTTAGCCCCTTCATTGCCGGATGCGACGGTGCGGCATCCAAGTATCCAGGCAGGACCATTCAGGTCTGTGACTGCCATTCAGGATTGCATGCGGTGCAATCGTAATTACGAGTCTGGATCTGCCTAATAGTCCTGTTCGTCGGGTAAAGCTCTTTTTGCAACGCCAAGTGGTCCCGTACGTCGGGTAAGGGCAGACATGCTGTCCACCTGCCAAGCTGGTAAACTCCGCCTAGTAGTCCCGTTCGTCGGGTGAGGCAAGTCTTCGTCGGGTGAGGCAAGTCTGAGGCCTAGTAGTCCCGTTCATCGGGTGAGGCCATGCCATGGTACTGTTGTGCTCAGTTACTTTTTGAAGCAAAAGCTGGTCCTTAGGCAATCCAAGACCCAGACTTGTGAGGTAGCCTCCAGGTCTGAGTCGTCCACTCTCCACGCCAGAGTACTTTGTTGATGTGGCTGCTGCTGTATGGAAAAAGTGGCCCTCTGTAGCAGCGGTGACGTCCCTTAGTAGACTAGTTTCCTGCCTGGAGGCTGCTGTACTTTCATGGTTGCCTAGGGTCGTTTGTTTGTTTACTTTCTATTGTTTTCTATGCTTGACACCAGCACAGCAGCCGAGCAAAACCCGCAGGTTCTGTGAGTGATACCTCCAAAATTCTGTTCTGCGAACAACTGCGCGTGCTGCGTCCTCGGACCGGCGCGCAGGTGCAGTTTTGTGCTCCACGGGCTGAGTCATTAGCCCGATGCCCGGCAAGTGCGGCACGACCCGCACGAGCGCCCGAATGAATGAATGCTACTGCTACTACCCCTCCTGCCCTACTACCCCTACTACCCCTACTGCTCCTGCTCCTGCTGCTCTTGCTCCTGCAAATACTTCCGCTCCTGCTTCTGCTTCTGCTAGCCACCCCAAGAGTTCAGAAAGTCTCAAGCCCAGCACCTCATGCAGCTACTTTTTGTACAGTGGATCTCTGTCGGATCAGGCCAGCTGCAGCTTCCTCGAGTGGCTGGGCGAAAATTACAGAGAAACCTTATACGCGCGATTGAAGCGCTAAGTCTTCCTATCTAGTGGATTTCCGAGACCTGTAGAGCTTGGCACAGGCAAGCGTCTCCATCTCTCACTTGGCCTTTCGCTGTCGGATCTCAAGATTTGAGGATGTCTGTAATGATCGGAGACTGTAGAGGACTAGATGTTACTAGAAGGGCCGAGAATCGGAGATGAGAAGTTGCATGCAGCAGCAGGCGGGACGGTGGTTTGAGCACGGTCGGCGGGACTACGCACGGGAGTCTTCCATTCGCGCCACGTGTCGCCTTCCCCGAAAAGTCCGAAAAGCTCCAAACGGTCAGACCATCAATATCCATCAACACAACGCAAGCCATACCTCCCCACCCCAACTATATTCTAGACACGTTGCCCCCTCCCACGGATTGCCTTAGAATGCTGGTTCGTACGGTTCGACGTACACCATGTTTAAGTCTCGTGATGTGGCAGGAGCACAATTTTCAACGAAGCCACTACGACGTCTGACTTTTTTCATCCAAGGTGCCTCCCCCTCCATGGCGCTAATTTATCGCATGCAGCGAACTAACCGCTCAGCTACAACCCAGGGCGCCTTTGACTCCTCTCCCCAAGCAAATTCAGAGGCTTGCAGATCTCTTTCGCGATGCTTGGCTGCTTAAAATTTAGGTTCTTCGTCTTGGACGCACGAGTTATTGTCTTCTTGTTCCGGGAAGCAGCAAGAAGCTTGCTTCCGTCACGCACCCCAGACGCTTAACCTTACATGCTGAAAGCTGAAACTAAGCTGAGCCGTAAGGCGGACGTGGCACCCTGCAACGTAGAGCCCGCACGCATCCCGTGGACGCCGAGGACACGTGCCAAGCTCATATTCATCGTTGCGAGCTGGTCTCAAAAGCAGCTGATCTGCTGCCCGAGGTCCGCGGGTGCGCTGAGCAGATAAAATGGAGCAGTGGGCTTTGATCCTCTTCGGAACGAAGGGAGGGAGCATACTGTATGCTTTCAAACTTCTTTTTCAGACGATGGCGCTCACCGACAGAATACCCAGCAATGCTGCAGGACGCCGAAGATGTTGAGCTGCTGATGTCAGCGCTGCGATCATATCGCGCAGGCCGACGAGCAAGACCCCATCGGCCCTGCACCCTGAGCAAACCTGCAAACCTGGAAGCCATGCCCCTCGATTCCCAAAGCTACAGAGTGCTCCCGAACCAGATCCGAAATCCCTTACAACACCAACACAGTGCGTTGCAGCCCTGCTCAGAGGTCCTCCTGAGGGTAGCAAGATGTGGCCTTCTGGCCAGCAGATGCTGCTCGGGAAGAGACTTATGCTGCGGCTCTTGCGTTCCTGGGCCGGAAGTTTCAGCTTTCCCCTTAAATCCAGCTTTTCTTTTATCTCGATCAATTGGGGCTCTTTCGAACGGCACTCATCCTAACGGTTTCCTTCGCGTGCAGACCGGGATCGTATTCAATAGACACAGCATGAGCACCTTGTTTGCCTGATAACCGGTGAGTCTGTCAGGGTGCATGACGTAAGGAATCGTCCGTGCTTCCGTTTGGGGAAGCCGTGACGGTACCAACGGCGCATTTCCGGGATCTTTCCCGAAACTCAAACTCCTTACACCCCCATGCTTATCGGAATCATCGTCACGATAGTTGCTGCTCCTAGATTTGAACAATCGAAGGCTTGAAGAGTTCCTGAAACCTGCAGGGTTTTGGAGCTCCTTGGGCCTTCGTGGTTGGTGAACTCGATCCTTTGAGCTTCAAGGGGAATTAGAGTTTAGGTAATTCCTTGGTCTTTCTGCAAGCTTTTTTTGTGTTTGGCTCTCGCTTTCGGAGCCTTAACTCCGAAGGTCATGATCTGAATCCCGAATATTTCGGGTTTTAGGGCGTGAAACCGAGCGAACGGCAGCTGAGGCACCGAGAAATTCTGGAAGGAGTGGACAGAGAAGGGCGGAGAGAGCCCGACTTTCGTCACCACTTTGCCTCTGGGCCGGAGTGTTTTGGGCTTAAGCTTGCGGGTATAGCAAAGGGATGTAGGAACCTTAATTGCGGTCGCGAAGCTTAGGGGGTTCTATGTTGTTCCTGCCTTGATCTTCGATGGGACAAATATGTGTTTTGAACTCGCACCGCACGGCCAACCACGACTCAAAGTCTGCAACTTGCAATCTTGCAGGTTTGGGAGGCAGCGTTTCGTTCATTTGGTCGAAGACTCGGCGCCGCGAACCTGGTGATCTCCCAAGGGCGGCTGCGCAAGGCTGCGCAGGGTCTGGACTGGGATGCTGAAGTTTTCAGCGCTTGAAGGCTTGCGCCCTGAGGGCTCAGCCTGTGGTTTAGCTGCGTGAAGCGTGAAGCGTGTAGGGCAAGGCCGGACGTGTACAGTGTACAGGATACCGGCGGCGCGGCTCATTGGGAAAACTGCTCGTCGTGACCCCCTACATAGGAAAAAGCGAAGTCCAGCAGTGCACGCCAGATTCTCAGCCCCAAGCTCCAAACACAAAGCCCCCCCCCCCCCCGCCCCCCGTCATGAAGAAGTGTCAGCTTCAACAAGGCGTCGGAGTGAATTTCCCCAAGTTTGTTCGCCCTGACTCGTCGTTCTCGACATCATTCCATCGCCACACCGTTGCCAGAGATGCCATGTTGCGCAGCTGCGGCTGTCGTAACATGCAATGGATAGAGACATCGTCATGGGAATCGTAAAATACCGGGAAGAGCAGCGGAATTTTTGTGGTAATGGTCGTGACAGTGATGCTCAGAGCTATAGCGAAACAGATCGTCATACAGACAGTATCCCGAAAGTTACGGGCGCCGCTGGCGCGCTGGGGCAGTGGTGTTCCATCGTC
This sequence comes from Symbiodinium sp. clade A Y106, assembly GCA_003297005.1. Classification (NCBI taxonomy): domain Eukaryota; class Dinophyceae; order Suessiales; family Symbiodiniaceae; genus Symbiodinium; species Symbiodinium sp. clade A. The sequence continues at coordinate 35,457 of BGNK01002502.1, read as the reverse complement.
GGAAGCGAACCGCCCGGAGCGTTCGGAGATATGTGCAAGGAAAGTTCTCGCATGAAGTGTTCAGGAAAGGTTCGTGCAAGCGCATTCTCTCGGCCTCAATCCTTCAACTTTTGAGATGTCTTCCGAAATCCAACATCTTTCAAGACGCGCTGTAGGCACTGGGGTCCTGCACCCATGCCCCAAGAGACCAAGCGCTGAAAGCCGCGTCTTACTTCCGAGGCGGAGCCTCAGCTCGGACCTTGCCGCCAAACCTCCGGGAGAGGAGGCTGGGAAGTTTAGAGTTTAGGCCGTTGAGGCTTTAGAGTTCCTTTGGCCTTAGACTTAGGGTGGCCCCTTCGGGCTTGGGATCCAGGGTCAGCATGCAGTTTCCGTGGGCCCCCTTGAGAGCGCCGGTTTCGAGCTTGGGTGTTGAACAAGCACAACGAGTTTTGGTCGAGCTGTTTTCAGAGATTCATTGAAATGTGCCAGAATTCGCACCTTCGCCAGGCTCAGATTCGGAGAAGCGTAGAAGATCTCATGCCCGATGAGCAGAAGGCGCGCAAGACACGTCCGAAGTGAAAGCTGCTGTTACACACTCGCTCAACACGATCCACATACGTGAGTTGCTGCTGTGGTGTACAGGCGCTCCTGCGCGTGATGGACAACCTCAACAGCCCATTCGTGTCCTTGACAGGCATGCCTGTGGAGCTCCGCCGTACAAAACCGCTCTTGTCTCCCAATCTTTCGCCTGGAGGCCTTCGACACGAGCACCTCGGGCGCGCGTCCCGCGGATCCTGCCCGGCACTCTGCAAGCACCTTTCCCGGGATGGCAAAGCGCTCTCAAGCTTTGCAGGTCGAGCGGGGCAGGAGGTCTTCACCACCTTCGTCGCCTTGGCCGTGCCCTCAGCGAATCTATGCCCTCAGACTCGCAACGACGAACCTGGCCTGGGGCAGGTCATTGGCAGTGCCCCCATCCTCTTCACATCCTTGACTGGGATTGCAAAGGCCAGCCTGATATGCTCTCCGTCGAGGTGCTGCTCAAACGTTCCTAGACAGGTGTGCATGGCGGGCATGCTCGGGGGCGTTGTGTCGGTGCCAGTGCCCCAAGTAATGTGTTGTCTGCATGGCCTCTGCTATTCTGGGCAGTTGGCCCCGCGTTCGGATTCTGTCTTGCAGGGCTTGGATCCGGCCCATGGGCTTCAATTTCTCCATCCCTCAACTTGTGAACATAGATCGCTGTGGAAAAGCTATGACAGCTATGATGCCTTTCAAAATCTCTTCGGCATCTTGACCCCCGCCTGGAATGCACCGCTTTGTAAAAGTCGGAGCCCTGCGCGTTTGCTGAGGCTGCTGCTCTACTGTTGCTTCCCTGTCGGAACCCTTGGGCTGTTCGCTTTCTGACATGTTCGGTGAGCCCAAAGCTGCCAGAGATGGCGATGGTCGTTTGCCATCCTGCACCTTGCAACAGATCCCTAGTTGCCCTTTTATGCTGTCCAAGCAGCTTACATAGTATTCGGGCCCCGGGCCCTTAGTTTTCACGAAGCGCTTGTGCCTCTCCAAAGGTTGCAAAGCTTAGGCTTTAGGGTTCCGAGGTTGGGCTTTATATTGTTAGACCCGACCGACCAGTCACGAACTCACGCCGGACGCCGCAATTCCAAGCACAGGTCTTGATGATGCTTGGCTTCGGGCCTTCGCGGGTCGTGATGCCAAGCGCAGGGTGCGTGTATTGTTTAGGGCGGGCTTGGACTATTTGGGCAGGACTTGAGAAGGGCATGGCCTAGGACCTAGGACACTCGACAACGAGTGTTCCCGTATCTTGTAGACAAGGTCGGGCACGCAGCCGAAATGCTAGCCACCACATTATGTGAGAGTTCGTCTCACCCAGGTAAAGCAGCGTGCTCTTGCCCTCTTCGCTTGGTGGCTGCTAGCCGGTAGGCCGAAGCAGCTTCCTCGGTTGAGGCTTAGCAGGCGGTTCAGAGTTTCGAGGATTTGGTATTTCGGTTTTGGTTTTGGAAGTAGGGCACCTCAGAGAGTTGGGGGAGTGCTGTTACGACCGTGCGAACTTGGGGTCACTATACTAGTCTGATCCCCTGCCGAGCCTGTGGGTTTGGGAATGTTTGGGGCGCTGAACTTTCAATCCAAAATCTTCGGAACATATTTCAGTTGTGGGCCCTGAGGAGCTTAAGGCGTAGGTGCAGTTGTCGTGTTCACATCGCGGAAAACCAAGGCCGACACCCGAAAAGGCGCCGCCAGGCAGGGTGCTGTAAGCAGTATTAGAAGCAGTATAGCCAGCTGCATCAGCTGGTTCCGTCTAATTGTCTTGCAGTACAGGCTGAGGCGGCCGTCCGGTTTGGATTCTCCTTGACCTTGAGAGTTTGGTATGGTGACTATCAACGACAACCGAAACTAGCGGCTCGCAGCGTCGTGGCGACAACCACGAGCTGTTCCTTTAAGCTGCGTGCTGAAAGTCTCTCAGTATTGGAAGATGCTTCCAGCGCAAAGCCTGCCGCATGTACCCCTTCAGGAAGAATCTGTTGTCGGTTGGCAAGGCTCCACAGCAGCAAAATTGGACAAAGAGAAGTAGTTCCGAGCCCACAGGCAGAGTCGGGGCTAGGGGAGTGGAGCCTCCTGGATGGCCATGCCGTCGCCGCGTGATCGGCCGCAAGATCGCCCAGGACTGCAAGTCCAGGGCCGGTGGGCTGGGCCTCGTCTCCTCGTATTCAACCTTGAACTCTACAGCTTCCGAGAATCCCAAGAGCCCTTGTGAAGATGTGCCGATGCGCCTCAGGAATTTGCTGGCCAGTTTGCACGCAGCTTCGCCGGCAAGGGGTAGGGCTGACAGTGAGTTCAGGGCCGCAGACTGCCTTCGGATCTGTACATGTTGTGGTGGTGTAGTTGATCGTGAGCAGGGGCCGACAGACAAGATGAGACTAGTGGTATGTAGTGGTAGGAATGGCGAGCATACCGTCGCCGCCGCAGTAGCAGCAGCTGCTTCTGCCTACGCTGATGATGCTTCTCATCTATGTCTGCTTTCCTGACATAGATGAGTTAAACACTACGTCTATCCTTCCCTGAGGGCTCAGAAGTCAGCTCTGGTCCTGGATGCACGGGATCGAAGCCGTGGGCCCAGCATCGCATCGCAGTTCGGAGCTCTCCTTCTGTAGGAGCGGCTGAAGTGGATTCTAAGACAGTGGAGGTCTGCTGGCAGAGTTTAAGCTCTAAGTGTTGACAGATGGTGAAGGGAGCCGGGGGGGTTGGAAAAGACGTCGGGTTGTTTAGTTTCATGTTTTAGGGCATTTTAGTTTCTGCATTGCCGCAGCCCTGTGGTTAGGTGCTTGGAGTCTTGTGATTCCTTTGCGGCTCTTCCTAGCCGACTCCGACATAAAGAGGTGAACAAAGGTGAAAAGACTCACGGGCTCGGCGGGTCTCGGACACCTCGGATCAGTCTTTGCGGTTGTGTGTGTGGCTTGGGTTTGACTCGAAAGTGTGCTGTAATCGCTGTTCGCTTGGGTAGCAGAAGGGGCTGGAGTAACCAGGCTCCTGCAACTTCAAGTTCTGTCAGCTATGATGATATGCCTCAAAGCCTTGTTCCTAATCCCCATCGTAGCCTTGAAAGGCAACCCCGCCTTTAGCAACCCGGCAGTGAATTTTCCGGCCCGGATGCGCCGAGCCTGTTCCACAGGTCCCAAAGCTGGAGAGGCGCCCGGGGAGGGCGTGCGGGGCACAGACTCGGCTATGTTTTTTTGTTCAGGGTTTTGGGCGTTTAGGGTTTAGAGTGTAGGGATCAGGATGGTTTAGGGCGGAGGGTGCAGGGTTTACGTTTAGGTAGGGTTTAGAGGGAAGAGTGTCAAGAGCTCTATGGACATGTTCTGCGTTTGTGCAAATCTGCTGTACATGCGAAGGTCTTCCATTCGATGCTGATTTGATGTCGCAGCCATTTCGCAAAACCAACAGCTTGTGCTTTGTGACATGTTGAACTACAGACTTCACTTGCTTGGCATGTCTTGATTGTTTTTGATCTGAAGTGCTGAAACCATACTTGTCGATGCCAATCTTTTTGCGGAAAGTGCAGNGCTTGTGCTTTGTGACATGTTGAACTACAGACTTCACTTGCTTGGCATGTCTTGATTGTTTTTGATCTGAAGTGCTGAAACCATACTTGTCGATGCCAATCTTTTTGCGGAAAGTGCAGGGGGGCCAACCACTCACTCTGACTGTTGGCCCAACGAAGAGGGTCAGAGTGCAGTGCTGATATCGATGTGGACGCACATCGACGTACCTGTACTTGATGAGACCGACCTGAGAGCGCCATTTTGTTACGGACAGTCTTTCGGAGACAGGTGCCATCTTGGTGCCAAGAACGTTTCATTGAGCANACCTGTACTTGATGAGACCGACCTGAGAGCGCCATTTTGTTACGGACAGTCTTTCGGAGACAGGTGCCATCTTGGTGCCAAGAACGTTTCATTGAGCATTGTGTTTGACCGCTGCCAGGAATAAATCTTTGAGCATTGCGCTTCACGCAACCGACCATAGAGTGCCAGCTTGGTACGGACAGCCTTTCGTGAAGCAGGTCCCATTCCTTTGCCAAGAGAACGCTTCATCAGCATTGTACTTGCTGAGATGTGTATGGAGCCCGTGTAGTGTTCTTAAGAAAAGGCAAGTGACATCATCCTGGATGAGTCTCTTTGCCATCAAGACTTTGCAAATTGTGATTCGGCATGNGTACTTGCTGAGATGTGTATGGAGCCCGTGTAGTGTTCTTAAGAAAAGGCAAGTGACATCATCCTGGATGAGTCTCTTTGCCATCAAGACTTTGCAAATTGTGATTCGGCATGAGCTTTCCCACATGGGGCCATGTCGTTAGCACGGTGAAAGGTGAAGCCATTGGCAGGCTGTTGTGTTAGCAGATGTAGGTTTGCCTGCCTTTCCTTTCTTCCTTTCTTTCCTTCCTTCCTTTCTCTCTTCTTTCTTGCTTTCTTTTTTTCTTTCTTTCTTCTTCTTTTTCGTTCTTCTTCCTTTTCTTTTTCTTTCTTGTGCTCTCCCTTCCCTGCCTTTCTTGTGGCTCTTCTTTGTTGCTCTTCGGTTTTTCTTCCAGACAGTTGACTGACCCGACAAACCCACAGGACAGGAACAATCGTTCCTCCAACACCAGTGAAACGCTGACCTCTGACTTTGGATCTAGGAGATGTTCTGTGACTGTTTCGTGAGGCAGGTCCCACCCTGCTGTCAAGAACGTTTCATGGAGCTTAGTGCCTAATGCGACCGACCAGAGAGCGCCAAATTGTTACGGACATGTTTTCGTGAGACAGGTCCCTTCCTGCTGCGCGTCGTGTTGATGCGACCGACCAGAGAGCACTATTTTGTTACGAGCATGGTGTTTGACTGCTGCCTGGAACGTTCACGTAGCTTTTTGCTTCAAGCAACCGACCACGGAGCGCCAGGTTGTTATGGATAAAGTTTTCGTGAGGCAGGTTCCATCCTGCGCTCAAGAGTTTCATTGAGCATCGTACTCGATACGGCCGACCAGAGAGCGCCATTTTGTTGCGGACAGTCTTTCGTGAGGCAGGTCCCANCGTGAGGCAGGTTCCATCCTGCGCTCAAGAGTTTCATTGAGCATCGTACTCGATACGGCCGACCAGAGAGCGCCATTTTGTTGCGGACAGTCTTTCGTGAGGCAGGTCCCATCCCTTTGTCAAGGGAACGTTTCATCGAGCATTGTACTTGATGCGACCGACCTGGGAGCGCCATTTTGTTATGGACAGTCCTTCGTGAGACAGGTGCCATCCTGGTGCCAAGAGCGTTTAATCGAGCATTGTGGATGACTGAGGCCAGGAACGTTTCATTGAGCATTGTCTCAAGCAACCGACCATAGAGCGCCCGTTTGTTACGGACAATGTTTCGTGAGGCAGGTCCCACCTTGCTGTCAAGAATGTTTCATGGAGCATAGTGCTTAATGCGACCGACCAGAGAGCGCCATTTTGTTACGGAATATCTTTCGTGAGACAGGTGCCATCCTGGTGCCAAGAACGTTTCATCGAGCATGGTGTTTGACTGCTGCATGGAACGTTCATGTAGCTTTTTGCTTCAAGCAACCGACCACAGAGCGCCAGGTTGTTATGGACAATGTTTCATGAGGCAGGTTCCATCCTGCTGTCAAGAAAGTTTCATGGAGCTTAGTGCCTAATGCGACCGACCAGAGAGCGCCATTTTGTTACGGACAGTCTTTCGTGAGGCAGGTCCCATCCCTTTGCCAAGAGAACGTTTCATCGAGCATTGTACTTGATGCGACCGACCTGAGAGCATATCAACACTGCACTCTGACCCTCTTCGTTGGGCCAGCAGTCAGAGTGAGTGGTTGGCCCCCCTGCACTTTCCGCAAAAAGATTGGCATCGACAAATATGGTTTCAGCACTTCAGATCAAAATCAATCAAGACATGCCAAGCAAGTGAAGTCTGTAGTTCAACATGTCACAAAGCACAAACCGTTGGTTTTGCGAAATGGCTGCGACATCAAATCAGCATCCTTACCTTCTGGAAGCGTACAACAGCAGATTTGCACAAACACCCCTCAAAACAGGGGTTCAAGCGTCACAACAAATGTTTGTCACATCCACAACATTGTGGTGACAGCAGTAACTCCGTTGCAACGGACTTTTTACATTAGTTTACGCCGCTTCATGGGTCGGGAACCTGGTGCCTCATTGTCTCGGACAATGAGCTCTTGTTCCGATCCCCCGCAANGTTGCAACGGACTTTTTACATTAGTTTACGCCGCTTCATGGGTCGGGAACCTGGTGCCTCATTGTCTCGGACAATGAGCTCTTGTTCCGATCCCCCGCAAATGGACAAATGCTTGCAGGCAAAAGTGACAGACGTCGAAGGAGCATGAAAGGAGGTTGGCTTCAAAGACCTGCACAAGAAAAGGTCCAGATGTGAGTATCTCTTCGTCTTCATGTACAGCCTGCGCACCTGCGCGCGGCAATGAACACAATGCCCGATCAAACGCTCTTGGCACCAGGATGGCACCTGTATCACGAAGGACTGTCCGTAACAAAATGGCGCTCTCAGGTCGGTCGCATCAAGTACAATGTTCGATGAAACGTTCTCTTGGCAAAGGGATGGGACCTGCCTCACGAAAGACTGTCCGCAACAAAATGGCGCTCTCTGGTCGGCCGTATCGAGTACGATGCTCAATGAAACTCTTGAGCGCAGGATGGAACCTGCCTCACGNTGGGACCTGCCTCACGAAAGACTGTCCGCAACAAAATGGCGCTCTCTGGTCGGCCGTATCGAGTACGATGCTCAATGAAACTCTTGAGCGCAGGATGGAACCTGCCTCACGAAAACTTTGTCCATAACAACCTGGCGCTCTGTGGTCGGTTGCTTGAAGCAAAAAGCTACATGAACGTTCCAGGCAGCAGTCAAACACCATGCTCAATGAAACCTTCTTGGCAGCAGGATGGGACCTGTCTCACGAAAACATGTCCGTAACAAAATGGCGCTCTCTGGTCGGTCGCATTAAGCACTATGCTCCATGAAACATTCTTGACAGCAAGGTGGGACCTGCCTCACGAAACATTGTCCGTAACAAACGGACGCTCTATGGTCGGCGGCTTGAGACAATGCTCAACGAAACGTTCCTGGCCTCAGTCAACCACAATGCTCGATTAAACGCTCTTGGCACCAGGATGGCACCTGTCTCACGAAGGACTGTCCATAACAAAATGGCGCTCTCAGGTCGGTCTCATCAAGTACAGGTACGTCGATGTGCTCGATATCAGCACTGCACTCTGACCCTCTTCGTTGGGCCAGCAGTCAGAGTGAGTGGTTGGCCCCCCTGCACTTTCCGCAAAAAGATTGGCATCGACAAATATGGTTTCAGCACTTCAGATCAAAAACAATCAAGACATGCCAAGCAAGTGAAGTCTGTAGTTCAACATGTCACAAAGCACAAACCGTTGGTTTTGCGAAATGGCTGCGACATCAAATCAGCATCGAATGGAAGACCTTCGCATGTACAGCAGATTTGCACAAACACCCCTCAAAACAGGGGTTCAAGCGTCACAACAAATGTTTGTCACATCCACAACATTGTGGTGACAGCAGTAACTCCGTGGCAACGGACTTTTTACATTAGTTTACGCCGCTTCATGGGTCGGGAACCTGGTGCCTCATTGTCTCGGACAATGAGCTCTTGTTCCGATCCCCCGCAAATGGACAAATGCTTGCAGGAAANGCCTCATTGTCTCGGACAATGAGCTCTTGTTCCGATCCCCCGCAAATGGACAAATGCTTGCAGGAAAAAGTGACAGACGTCGAAGGAGCATGAAAGGAGGTTGGCTTCAAAGACCTGCACAAGAAAAGGTCCAGATGTGAGTACCTCTTCGTCTTCTTGTACAGCCTGCGCACCTGCGGCAATGAACACAATGCCCGATCAAACGCTCTTGGCACCAGGATGGCACCTGTATCACGAAGGACCGTCCGTAACAAAAGGGCGCTCTCAGGTCGGTCGCATCAAGTACAATGCTCGATGAAACGTTCTCTTGGCAAAGGGATGGGACCTGCCTCACGAAAGACTGTCCGCAACAAAATGGCGCTCTCTGGTCGGCCGTATCGAGTACAATGCTCAATGAAACTCTTGACAGCAGGATGGAACCTGCCTCATGAAACATTGTCCATGACAACCTGGCGCTCTGTGGTCGGTTGCTTGAAGCAAAAAGCTACATGAACGTTCCAGGCAGCAGTCAAACACCATGCTCGATGAAACATTCATGGCACCAGGATGGCACCTGTCTCACGAAAAATTATCCGAAACAAAATAGTGCTCTCTGGTCGGTCGCATCAACACGACGCTCAATGAAACCTTCTTGGCAGCAGGAAGGGACCTGTCTCACGAAAACATGTCCGTAACAAAATGGCGCTCTCTGGTCGGTCGCATTAGGCACTAAGCTCCATGAAACTTTCTTGACAGCAGGGTGGGACCTGCCTCACGAAACATTTACAGAACATCTCCTAGATCCAAAGTCAGAGGTCAGCGTTTCACTGGTGTTGGAGGAACGATTGTTCCTGTCCTGTGGGTTTGTCGGGTCAGTCAAACGTCTGGAAGAAAAACCGAAGAGCAACAAAGAAGAGCCACAAGAAAGGCAGGGAAGGGAGAGCACAAGAAAGAAAAAGAAAAGGAAGAAGAACGAAAAAGAAGAAGAAAGAAAAAAAAAGAAAGAAAGAAAGAAAGAAAGAAGAGAGAAAGGAAGGAAAGAAAGGAAGGAAGGAAGGAAAGAAAGGAAGAAAGGAAAGGCAGGCAAACCTACACCTGCTAACACAACAGCCTGCCAATGGCTTCACCTCTCACGGTGCTAACGACATGGCAAAGCTCATGCCGAATCACAATTTGCAAAGTCTTGATGGCAAAGAGACTCATCCAGGATGATGTCACTTGCCTTTTCTTAAGAACACTACACGGGCTCCATACACATCTCAGCAAGTACNCATGCCGAATCACAATTTGCAAAGTCTTGATGGCAAAGAGACTCATCCAGGATGATGTCACTTGCCTTTTCTTAAGAACACTACACGGGCTCCATACACATCTCAGCAAGTACAATGCTCGATGAAGCGTTCTCTTGGCAAAGGAATGGGACCTGCTTTACGAAAGGCTGCCCGTAACAAACTGGCGCTCTATGGTCGGTTGCGTGCTCAGCGGTCAAACACAGTGCTCAATGAAACGTTCTTGGCACCAAGATGGCACCTGTCTCCGAAAGACTGTCCGTAACAAAATGGCGCTCTCAGGTCGGTCTCATCAAGTACAGGTACGTCGATGTGCGTCCACATCNCTGCACTTTCCGCAAAAAGATTGGCATCGACAAGTATGGTTTCAGCACTTCAGATCAAAAACAATCAAGACATGCCAAGCAAGTGAAGTCTGTAGTTCAACATGTCACAAAGCACAAGCCGTTGGTTTTGCGAAATGGCTGCGACATCAAATCAGCATCGAATGGAAGACCTTCGCATGTACAGCAGATTTGCACAAACACCCCTCAAAACAGGGGTTCAAGCGTCACAACAAATGTNGGCTGCGACATCAAATCAGCATCGAATGGAAGACCTTCGCATGTACAGCAGATTTGCACAAACACCCCTCAAAACAGGGGTTCAAGCGTCACAACAAATGTTTGTCACATCCACAACATGGTGACAGCAGTAACTCCGTTGCAACGGACTTTTTACATTAGTTTACGCCGCTTCATGGGTCGGGAACCTGGTGCCTCATTGTCTCGGACAATGAGCTCTTGTTCCGATCCCCCGCAAATGGACAAATGCTTGCAGGAAAAAGTGACAGACGTCGAAGGAGCATGAAAGGAGGTTGGCTTCAAAGACCTGCAAGAAAAGGTCCAGATGTGAGTACCTCTTCGTCTTCATGTACAGCCTGCGCACCTGCGGCAATGAACACAATGCCCGATCAAACGCTCTTGGCACCAGGATGGCACCTGTATCACGAAGGACTGTGCGTAACCAAATGGCGTATCGATGTGGACGCACATCGACGTACCTGTACTTGATGAGACCGACCTGAGAGCGCCATGTTGTTACGGACAGTCTTTCGGAGACAGGTGCCATCTTGGTGCCAAGAACGTTTCATTGAGCATTGTGTTTGACCGCTGAGCACGCAACCGACCATAGAGCGCCAGTTTGTTACGGACAGCCTTTCGTGAAGCAGGTCCCATTCCTTTGCCAAAAGAACGCTTCATCGAGCATTGTACTTGCTGAGATGTGTATGGAGCCCATGTAGTGTTCTTAAAAAAATGCAAGTGACATCATCCTGGATGAGTCTCTTTGCCATCAAGACTTTGCAAATTGTAGGCACAGCATCGCCAAGGTGCGGGAGCTTCGAGAAGATCTGGCAGGCATCCACAAGCAGTTCCTCGGCGGACCAAGACAAGATTCCCATCCAGCGGATTTTGAGATTAGGCGCATCGTTTTTTTTTAAACCGCCGCTTGCCTTTCGGGCTTCAGGGATTGCCCCGTGGCTGAAGCATGCACGACTACATGGCACATGTTTAACTGCTGCATGGCAAGTGTAGTAGCTTACAGTTTTCTCTCGGAAATCTTTTTTCATGCATTGATGCCGTGGTTTCTTGCTCATCCGTGATGGTGTGTTGGGCAGGTTCCTCATGCAAGGATTTAGTTCTGTGTTTGACGCAGCTGAAGATGATAATGGACATGTTGACTATGGTTATGATGCTGATTGGCAGTATTCAGCAAATGGCGTCCACAGCATGCAAATCCGTCCGTGATCCGACGCCGAGAGTCTCACAAATTGGATGTTGTTAGTCTTAGTTCAGTTGTGCTATAGTTTGAGGGTTTCAGGGTTCAGGGCTCAGGGGTTCCTTAAGTTCTGGATCACCCGCTTCTTTGAACCTTCGCATCCGAAAGCTCGAAACCTGCCAAGGAGGTTGAAACCCAGATCCTCCTGGGGTTCCTCTGATCCTTGAAAAGCCAGTCTTAGAGGAGCCTCAAGGCTTGCACTCGCCCTGTAGGAACGCTAAAGCTCGGAACGTGTTTGTTTTTAGAAATCCTTGTCGTTTTGCACCCTGCAAGATCTCGCGCTAGAGTCATGTGTACCTAAGCTCCGTCTGCCAAACTTTGATCCTGAAGCCACTTGGATTTTCTGCTGCTGGCAGGCTCATTGCCAGCAAGACCCAGTTTTCCAGCAAATAACCTCAAACCATGATGCGATACCGCAACTCTGATTTTGTGTGCTCAGCAAGTCGCACCTACAAGCCCTCATCCCTAAACCTGAAACCCTCCATGAAGTCGCTTGAACTTCAGACCCTGCCCAAGCCCTAAAGCCGCAATCCCGAAACAGCCAAGGCCCACCCCAAGTCTTATATCTAAGGTTGTCGAGGGTCCTGGACGGTCAGGCCGAGCTTCAGGCGCCTAGGGTCCCTTATGGGTGAGCTGGCGACTCGAACAGATTATGCCAACATCGTTGCTGCTGATGTCCAATGTGCATAGACTAGCTACCAAAAAGCAGTCAGCCATTGCGACCTTGCTGATGTTGTACGTCTTTGGTACCTTCCTGTGCCTGCTGTGCCTGCTGTGCCTGCAGGCTTCCGTGCGCTCCTCAGTCTAGCTGTTGCGGGTGCAGGGCTGCCGCTGAGCATCTGACTTGCATCGCGAGCACGGCCTGAAGTAGAAACTGAAGTAAACCCAGGTGCTGAAAGCTCTGCTGGAGCCTCCCACGGCTTTCGTGTGGTGCTCAGTGGCTTCAGGATGTAGGATTGGCCAGGCGATGGTTGCTGAGAGTTTGTTGTGTGCTTCGCTTCGCTTCGGCTGCAGCCAGGCCAACTGGCACCATCACACGGGCTGGGAGCTTAACCGGAGCGCAGTTGCGATTCGGAGCTGGGCAATGTCAGGGGTCTCTTAAGTGTAAGTCGGAGTTTAAGGTTGAAATTAAACTCGAACCTGCCAATTAATGTTCAAGGGGTCGAGTCGGCATTTCCAAGTGCCGGCAGCATGGGTCTTTAAGCCTGTAGAAGATGGTTTCGACGAAAGCGGTTTAGGTCAGAGAAAGAATTAAGTGGAGCACACAACCCGTGATACGAAGAGGCCGCTCATCACTGTATTGACATAGCGGTGAGAACGCCGGTATGGATGATGAGCTGAAGTTTTATACACTTGTTGTATGAACTGAGAACCAACCGTGCGAGGCAACTGGCGGATCACGCTAGCACCCTATTGCCGGCCAGTAACACGACCGACAGACTGAGACCAAGTGAGCAGACATTTGCAGTTGAAATTTTGTAGCTCATAGGACACAGAGAGGAAATTAATTCATTGTAGCCGGTCTTCGGAAAGTGATCAAGTTTCCTTGAAAGGTCCTGTACATCATAGCAACAAAAACATTCTAAATGTTGCATACGTATTTCTGTACAGAACTTCGGTCGAAATGGCTCTTCATGCTCAACCTTCGTACTGATCCCTTGTGACATGTTGCCATGTTGCAGTACTTGCGTCGATGCAGGTTGTTTCCGTTAAACGTTCCTGTGAAGCCTGGCTGCTGGGAGCCTCACAGCCTCCAAAACAACCGGATTCTGAGCTTCAGAGCCTGTGTCGAAAGAAGCCTCCGAGTCCAGGGGAGCGGTGGAATGAAAGCCCCAGCGGGCTCAGAGCCAAGGCCGCTTTCCGCTGTAGCCGCTTGCTACTCTCTCTGCACAACACCGAAAGAGTAGACTCTAAGACTCGAATCACAACGGTCCCGTCGAGGATTCGAAGCTGCCCGGATGGTTTAAGTTTCGGTGGTGTTACGGGTTGAAGAGGAGATGCAGTTTAGCTATTGAGGCACTGAAGGGCTTTTGAATCTAGAGGGTTTGGGTTGGGGTCGTGCCTGCGGGCTTGGGGTTCCGGCAGTGGCAGTGTTGGAGGCGTCGTCGCAGCACAGGAAGCTTTAGTTCACCGCAGGCAGCAGTCGTCTTCCGTTGATTTTCGACAGATTTGGATGCGTCGGACTTGCGGGTTGACATTTCCAGGACAGTGGCGGGTCTGGGCTGGGACAGGTAGTTTTTCCAGATTGTGCTGGATGGGAGAGCGCGCATAAACGATGGGCCCTGACTTTGCCAGGGTCGACTTTCGCCAGCAGCCTCACCGGGCGTGCCTTGGCTGTGTGGATGTGCATAGTCAGAGAATCTAAGTCTTGATGGTTCGCAAATGCTTAGAACTAATTAGAGCAGTACTGCGCCGGCACAGACCCTCCACGCAGTGGAAGACCACACCAAGTCGCCTCTGCGGATGTTTTGTCCTCGCGCTGGACTCCTGCGCCCTCGTTGACGCATGCATTGCGCTTTGAGCTCCGACGGTGGAAACAAGCCCGCGATATCTGATTGCATGTGCAAAATTTACGAGTGGATGGCCTGGGTTACACCAGGTGATGACCATGACGATGATGATGCTGATGATAGTGATGGTATATTTCATCAGTCACCCGTCCTTTGCCACCACCACCTCAGGAGTAGCATCAGCAAGAAGCCAAACCAGTGGCAATGTTCGAAGGTTTGGAGTGTCAGCGCACCACACCCCCCAAGATCCTAGCGAGGCCCAGTTGACCCAGTGAAAACCTCGATTCCTGGTGTCCCTCGAGGCACCGGGACGGAAATCATCAGGCGCCCGGGGTTCGGGTGTTTCTTCGGTCTTCTGCCAAGGTTTCCGGAAGTTAAGCCACCCCAGACAACATGAGCCAACGCTTGCACCAGGAGAGCAGGAGAAAAGCATCTATGCCATTCGGCAGCAGTATTGGCAATCGTTGCTGTACCTCCTGCTGCTGCTGCCGCTGGCGCTTCTACTGCTGCTGCTACTATTACTATTATTATTACTGCGACTGCTACTACTACTACTACTACTGCTGCTACTACTACTGCTACTGCTGCAACTGCTGCTGCTGCTACTACTGTTACTACTACTACTACTACTACTACTACTACTACTGCTACTACTACTGCTACTGCTACCAATGCTACTACTACTGCTACTACTGCTACTACGAGGACGACGACGACTACTACTATACTACTAGTACTACTAGCACCACTAGTACTACCAGTACTACTTGAACTACAAGTACAACTATACTAGTACTACTGCTAGTACTGCTGCTACTACTACTACTACTGCCACTGCGACTACCACTACCACTACCCACATTTACCACCTCAGTACATATGTGTCGTGTGCCTCACCCCCGGCATCTCAGGTTTGAGGTTTTGAACCCAAAACCTCCTCTCCTCTGAGACCAGGCTGAATCCTCTACCAAACAGCGGTTCTTCTGCGAATCCGTAAGTCCGCCGCGCAGCCCAGGAGAGTGCTCGAGACTTGAAGCTTCCTGGCCTAACCTTGGGTCCTTGGGTGTTGAATATTCAGGCTGAGGGCTTGGTCACAGGCTCGAAGCTTGCCTGCGTGGCTTTGAGGTTTCCTTCCTCAACGGTGCTGAAGGCATTTACCAACAGTAAAGAGCTACGTAACGTTACAGTGGTGTAGAGTGGTGTCGTGAATTTTGCTGTCATTGTTTCGAGCCCCACAGAAACCCTCTTTGCTTTAACCGCCGGCCCTTTAAATGAGGATCCTCTTTCAGAAGCTCCTTGCTGGCCTCAGGAAAGATGCCTTGCAGAGGCACGGGTGCTGCTGGTATGCTATGCCGCATATATAGCAGCAACTAGTCGAGCCATGTAGCCCTGGAATCAGAAAACTCCACGAAGAAGACAATTGCCGGCACCGCTGCTGAACAAGCATAGTACTCACGGCGACGGCTGCTGCTGCTGCTGCTGCTGATTCTACGATCAGTACCACTAAAGCCGAAATCGACACAGCTTCTGCCAAGTGCCACTGCCGACTGCCAGCGCCAACTGCGAAGGACGACGGTGCGACCGAAAGCCCTGAAGCCCCTTTCATCCTGAAGCCTCCGTGCAGCCGATGTGGTTTACCTGGACAGCTCAGGGTGTCTAGGCAAGGTTCCCCAGAATGACACCAGTCTATGTATATACATACATAATCAATCACATGTCTCGTGTGAACGCGTTAGTTCATGGATGAGCGTCGGTTGTGCCTGCAAGACAGGGCCACTCCACACCGTACGACTTCGTGACGACATGTCAGAAGCTTGCGGTCCTTTGCCCATTGGTCTGGTTGCTGTTCTAACCGATGTCCTTTTCACTCTGGCGTTTGTGATGCAGTTGTCACCACTTGCATTGCATGCAGCGATTATGTGTCATGGTGATGGCAAAAACGACTGCGGCAACGGAATGACAGTTCAGTTGCGGATGATCTTATGGAAAATTTGGTGGTGACGCGACAATGAAGATGATGTTGATGATGCTGCATGGGTAGGAGCGTTGGGGATCTTGATGATGGTGGCGGTGGGACGACGATCGCGGTGATGACTATGGAATTATGATGTTGCCCACCTTGATCGACACCAATCTAGGGATGGAGGGACACGTCACCTGTCCAGATCCGATCGGGTGGCAGGTTATTCGATTTGGCAGAAGAGCACGAGCTTGAGATGTGGACGGCTCAGCTCAGCCCACCAAGTACCGAAGTCTTCCGGTGCTCGAAAGTCTTCGATCGAGTCGGACCATTAGTCAGATAGTTCAAGACCTTGCGGTCAAGGCGTAGGTTCGAAGCAGTGAAGTTCCACAGTCCTTGCGAACTTTCTTCTTCCAAACCGGAAGAAGGACATTCCTTTGCACAACCACAACACTTCTCCTCTCCTCGCGCACGGCCGCTGTGAGCCGTGGCTCTTGACGGAGGGCTGGCGAGCTAGTGGCTGCCGCTAGAAGAATAGAACCTTACATGCGCAACGCGGCCTTCTCGCAATAGCTCAGTGTAGGCTTTAGTCTGCGGCTTCGACCCCCGAGGCTTGAACCTAAGACTCCACGACTCCGCATCATCCAAGATCATCCAAGTCGAGGTCACAGCGCAAGGAGCGGCGACGGCGCAGTTGCCTGCACAAGGCCGGGAGCACCAGAACAAGATGGGGGTGGTGTGGTGATGATGCTGGTGATCGGGGTGTTGATCAGAAGTGGAGTCCTTCTCTCTGACATGGTCCCAGGGGAGGCAATGGAAGTCATGTTGTCTTGTTGACAGAACACGAATCCAGTGTACTGGACCGTTATGGCCACTGCTGTGATGATTCTTATTTGCTCGTGTTGTTTGCACGAAATGTCGCCTTGCTACGGCTCGTCATTCCTACGGTTGCGGTTGAGTTTGATGATGACTCTGTGCATGTCGATCCTGCTCTGTTTCTAACTACTTGCGTGAGCTTGCCGATTTGCAAGGGTTATGTCAGGAGACGTCTGCCAAAATGGCTTATGCCATTTTGGCTCAAGACTGTGGACCGTGGGTCCTTCAAAATTTCACAGCTTNGTGAGCTTGCCGATTTGCAAGGGTTATGTCAGGAGACGTCTGCCAAAATGGCTTATGCCATTTTGGCTCAAGACTGTGGACCGTGGGTCCTTCAAAATTTCACAGCTTTCGCTCCCGCTGTTCTCCCTTGCGACTTTCGGTCATGTCGTCGTTCGCCCCTGCTACCGCTGTCGACGATGTCCTGGCTTCTAGCCTGGAGACGGTCGAAAGCCTAGCTGTTCCCCGTGACGAAGGAGACAGTGACCAGGACTGGGAAAAGCTCCCGGACGATGTTGCAGTGGCCCGCGCTACCCTGGCCCACAATCTGGCCGCTCATGTGGATGAGACGGTCAACTCCACCCTCACATCCTTTACTGCTGTGGAGGTAGACGATACCACACTTTCTGAGCGCCTCCAAGACATGGATGCTGCTATGGCTCGCCTCAGGGACGAGCAAGTGGTGGTCACAGAGCAGGCCGACGTTGTCATGGAAGACCAAACCGCAGCAACTAACTCGACGGTACCTGCTGCAGGCGACCTTGTCCCTGAGGCGAGACAGATTGGCCCTTGTCCACTGCAACGACGCGTTGCTGGCAAAGTTTGCACTTGCCCTCGACTTTGTTATCCACGCGCTGCCAATCACAGAAGCAGTTAGGGCACATGAGTGTGGCCTCTGACTGGCCTGGGTCCAGCTGCCCCAGGCTACTGTGGCCAACGCCACGACGGTCCCTGCTGAAGGGGGCAGCCAGCAACTTCTCCTGGGCTAGCTGTCTCTTGTAGATCTGGTACACCTCCAAGACACGTTCCACGGATCGGTCTTGAGCTTGGAGAAAAGCTCCCCCAACTCCACCTGGGTGAACTGCTGGGCCAGGTCAGCAGATCGCTTGCCAATGCCAGGGAAGTTCGGCGGGAAACCCTCGATGTGGTAGAGNGGGTGAACTGCTGGGCCAGGTCAGCAGATCGCTTGCCAATGCCAGGGAAGTTCGGCGGGAAACCCTCGATGTGGTAGAGCTTCTCCTCCAGAGTTCCCGAAGGCAAACTGGAGAAAGCCTTGGTCGAAGAGGTTGTAGGGTAGCCCACTCCCATCGCATCGTCAAGCTGGGCTCCTCTACCTGGCGTATGTTCTGTGGCCCCAATAAGGTTTCGTGGCACACCGATGCAGATGAGGCAGCGAAGGAGGCCGCCGCTGTGGACATTGGTGCCTGGGCGCAGCCCTCCCTCAGGTCCACGGACAACAAAGAGCTTAGCTTTGCCGACCAGGTGCCCATGGCTCTGAGGCTCAGCCTAGCCCACACTGTCGATGAGGTGACGTTTGCCGACGAGAGTGCGGGGACCGCCCACACATTCGAGAAGATTGGCAGCCCAGCCAGGAGACCCGAGCCTTCCACCCGGAGCTGGCCGCGGCGATGGAAATCAAGAAGAAGTCGGCGGACCCGGTGGACCAAAGCAAACACAAGGAGACCGAGGCGGAGTTTCTCGACAGGATCAACCCCCAGCTGGACGTAATCACTCAAATGCAGACGGGGGCCCAGGAAGTGGATGATGCCAAAGGGGCTGCGATCCTCCGTCACCTGGACACGGAGAACTTGGTCTTTGCTATAAAGCGCAACTATCACCCCGAAATCGAGGCTCCCTGGAGCAGGCCATGCAAGGCGGTAAACTAGAGAATGCAGGCTGAGGGGGCAGCCCGTTCCAAAGCCCTCCGACCAGTGGCCGATGCCATTGACACCTGGAGACCCCAACTCCGAGCCGTATTGGAGATGAACGTCTTCAACCCGGAGGCCCCACTCAAGGAGATGGATCTGGACGACGAGGCCCTCAAGGACAGGTACCTCATTTCTCCTCGGCCAGAGTCGCAATCCCTTCCGGGTGGCCCGGGACTCCGGAAGGGGGACGTCGTCCACAGGTGCCTTTGGCCCTGAGGAGCAGACTCCAGAGGCAGTCCTGGGCGTGCCGGTGACCTCAGTGGAGCACCAGATTCTCAGGCTCAAGAAGATCAATCGAGCTGCACATGGGCGAGCAGAGAATGATCGGAAGTAAGTGGAACTGGAGATGCGGACCCACCCCTGCACCTTCTCCGCGCCCTTCTTCGAGCCGCCGGCCCTCACGGAGGAGGAGATCCAGACCCAGATCGCGGCGGGCCACCCGCTCGTAGGACCTTTCCACGCCAAGGGAGACGGCAATTCTCACTGGACAAAGGAGGTGCAGACGTGGGACCTGGTTAGCCTTTTCTCGAACTTCGGCCATTCCTACTCTATCCTACGAGGAACTCAGGCGCCTGGGCTTCACCTCCACACCTTGGAAAGAGTTCGATGTTCGCATGCTCCTCAATACACTCAGGGATCGGGAGGTCTCACCCCACAAGCTCCAGCAGGTGTGGGACACTCTCAAGTGGTTCAGTAAAAAGTTCGGATTGCTTGCGATCGATGNTGCTCCTCAATACACTCAGGGATCGGGAGGTCTCACCCCACAAGCTCCAGCAGGTGTGGGACACTCTCAAGTGGTTCAGTAAAAAGTTCGGATTGCTTGCGATCGATGAGATCTTTCGGGTCACAGAGAAGAAGAAGTCTCTCTCGGAGTCCCTTGTCAGCACGGTGCACTGACCGATGCGCAAAGCTCAGGTACCTTCTGAGGCTTTTGTGATACAGATGGAGGAGACGGCAGCCCGGTCCCTTCCCGGGAACGGCCGACTCGAGGATTGACCTGATGGATTCCTTCATTTGTGGCATAGTCAGATTCCAGATAGGCGCCAGTGCGCGCTTCAGTGACCTGCAGCACACAAGCCCGGACACTCTTAGGGTCACTTCGACTGCGGTGGAGCCTGAGGCCTGGCAATAACCAAGACCCACTCCGCGGTGGTCGTCAAGAAAAACCCGGCCCCCTAAGTTCTCCTTCTCTGGCAAGGATTGGTGCCGCCACACCTATGGCATCGACTACCTCATCCCCACGGTGGGTAAGGACTACAATGGTTTCGTTGCCAGACCGGCGACCTCGGAACGCGCCCTTAAGTGGTTGCGCGCCGCCCTAGCGCGACAAAACCTGGATAAGGACCTCTGGATCGACTTGACCTGGCACTCCTTTCGCGTCTTCATGCCGGACTGTGCTTTCCAGGCCCAGATTCCACGTGACCTCCGGCAATACTTGGGCAACTGGATGGCTGAAAGTACTGCGGATGTTTACACCCGCGAAAAGAGGAATGTGGTATGCTCCATCTGGGAGCAGGTGACCTCCTGCGTGGACAAGTTGGACACCAAGGGTTACCGCGCAGCCAAGATCGACCTGGTCTACGACGACCCGCAGGACGCTCAGCAGGCGGCTGCGCCTCCGGACACTTCCTCTCCCACCTCCGCGGCCAAACCTCCTCCTGCAGGTGCCATCGGCCCTGACATGGAGAGCCCGCGTGGGGGGAAGGTGACCACCTCCCCTTCTAACCTCCACAAGATTGAGGCTCTCAACAAATACCAACAGGACACCGACTCCTTCATTCTCTGTGTCAGGTGAAGGTCACCTACCGTGACCTGGACAAGGCCCTTGCTTCGAAGGACATGTCTTAGCTGGACGTCATCCTCCCGTCCATCCTGCGGCGTTGGCTTCTTTCTGGACGGCGCAGTCCCTGGGCCTGTTTTGAGGTAGAAGAGGGGGGTCCCAGAACCCCGGCTGCCGTAGGCCCTGAGGGATGGGACCCTTCTCCTTTTGCTGACAGTTTTGGAGCACTATAGTCGGATCTCGACCGAAGGATTTTTGTGGGAGTCGGCAGCCACACCAATCCACCATGCAAAAAGGAGGGCTTGCATGCATGGTTTTGGTGTGCCATTTTCATGCGGATTTCTGACATTAACTACTTGCGTGAGCTTGCCGATTTGCAAGGGTTATGTCAGGAGACGTCTGCCAATCCGGACCTCCAAACCTGGGGCAGAGAGAGATGGTTTCCTGTCTCGGGGCGTTTCCATGCTGAACGGGACCGGGCCATACAGGATGCCTGGGGCTGCCGGATCCGGCGAGATGTGCCACCTCCCCTTCCAGTCATCGGCCCGGGCCCTCAAGGCTTGGACAAAGGACCTTCTGCTTTCTGATTGCATTTTGACCTTTGTCACTTTGGTTTTGTAGCAAGCCGTCCCACGCGGGCAGTGACCAATCTCCCCCTACAGATCAATTGGATCCCTCTCTGGGACTGGAGCGTCCTCGCTGGGCGGCTCAAGGGGCAGCACGCGAAGGGGCGGCTGTGCATCCCTCCCTAGCCTCGCTGGGAGGGCAGCGTCTTGAGGCTGGGTTTCCTGGTGCAGGTACCCATGCCGGCGATCAATTGCACACAGCGGCCCAGTTGGTAGGGTCTGATCGGCCTTCGACGCTTCCACTGTTCGAAAAGCTGTCCCTTGATGACGCAACTATGAGGGTTGCCCACGGTTTTAAAGGGAGACCTCTCCGGCATAGAGGAGGAGAGGCCTCGCCAGGTCGCGTCCCTCCGCATAAGAGGATAGGACCCTATGCGTCCCCCCTGGGCAGGTTCATCAAGCGCAAGGCCCTGCCCTTAGTCTCGGATTTCGCGGCCTCAACGGCCGCTGGTGCAAAGCAGCATCCATTCCCGGAAACGGTACTTAAGGAGATCCGTGAATTCATTCTGCCGGAGCATTCTCGGCCTGCCGCAGGACAGCCATTCTTTTGGGATCTAATCCGTAAGCTGCTCTGGGATATTCAAGATGTGGACTCAGACTACCCGGAAACCCTCAAGGAGGGTGTTCCACTGGGGGTGGACACTCCTACCCTCCAGTCTCCTGGTGTTTGGCCACTGAAGTCTAAGCTCATTGGTGAAGAATGGGACCCAATTGAGGCGCCGCCTCCGGTACACCATTCCAATTATCCTTCTGCCAACACCTTTCGGGAAGAGATACGTGCCAACATGTTGAGGAGACCCCCTTGCGGATGGTCATTGGGCAATGCACGCGATCGGAAGCGGCAGCGCACTGCCGTTGCAAGGAAGAGGACCTTTGTCCATGCCCGATGGCAGGCATCGATGAATCGGACAAAATCCGTTCCATCTTTGATGACTCCAAAGGGGGAGCAAATCTTCGGACACAGCAGAACACGGTAGAGAAGACCACAGCTCCTACGGTGATGGACTGTGTGCAATGCCTACACTGGCTTAGGGCATCCCGGTCCCGCGAGAACCCAGGTGCCCTTGGCCCTGAGCCCCTGGAGCCTGATGACTCCAATGACAAGCCGCCTGGCAGAGTGCCATGGCCAGCGGCCAGACACCATGTGCTTCTCAGACAACAGAGATTCCAGCGCAGGCTCCGGCCGGCCTTGGAATTTCCCAGGACCTACTGAAGGCATCAAGATCCTTCTCCAGGAATGGCGTTACCAAGTTGCCCAGCTTGGTGACGAATGGTGGGTAAACACCGTAAGCACGTACGGCATGGCTAGTGCCCAACTCTACTGGGGACGGCTTGCTGCCATCCTTTTGCGAATTGTCTATGCTGTTTTCCCAGAAATCGACTGGGGATTCGTCTTCGTTGATGACTTTGCCTGGCTACTAAGGAAATCCACCTCCCCTCTGCTGGCCACGGCCATCTGCCTGTTGCTGTTAGCTCTGGGAACGCCCCTGAGCTGGAAGGGCCACCACCGCATGTCCCTTGACTAAGCCTTTCCTCCAACCGTTTTGGGCCTGGAAGAAGGCCTGCTTGACAGCAGGACGGCCAAGCAAGCTCATTCGTGCGCTGGCCTTCCTTCTTCTCTCCCTCTTTGATCAGAGATTTCGGCAAGCCTCGCCGTATGCCCCGCTTGCCATTTGGTCAGGGGCTAGTGACGCTAGTGCATCTGATGATGGCAATTCCAACGTGGACTCCCCCTCCAAGTCGGAGGTCTTCTGGTTCCACTACCAGATCACGGCTGAGAACCACCCCTGGGCCTTCAACAAGGGGTGCCCCAAGAAACGCATTGCTGCTTTGGAGATGTTTGGCACCTTGATCCTCGCTCATTTCCTCATGGACAAGGCGCCCGCTTTCATCCCGAACCTCAGGCTTCCTTTGGTTAGTGACAACCAAGGGAACGTGTACTCGCTTCTCAACGACAAGTCCAAGAAGATGCCCACCTCGGTCATCCTCATGGAGATCCTGCTTCAGCTGCACAAACACGGCATGCAGCTTGCGCCTTCACACGTGAAGCGCGANGCTTCTCAACGACAAGTCCAAGAAGATGCCCACCTCGGTCATCCTCATGGAGATCCTGCTTCAGCTGCACAAACACGGCATGCAGCTTGCGCCTTCACACGTGAAGCGCGATTTTAACATGTGGGCGGATGAATTGACTCATCCAGACTTTAAAGGTTTCACACCCTCCCTCTGCTTGCCGGTTGCACCCGTGCTTAAGCATTTTTCCCTCATTCGTTCTATACTGGAGGACCGCATCTNCCAGACTTTAAAGGTTTCACACCCTCCCTCTGCTTGCCGGTTGCACCCGTGCTTAAGCATTTTTCCCTCATTCGTTCTATACTGGAGGACCGCATCTTTGATGACCCAAGCGACCTCACCCATGGGCCTGCGCAGGGCGCCCGGTGAGGTTGTGGCTGCCTCCTGTACAGGCTTCTTTCTGGACGGCAGTCCCTGGGCCTGTTTTAAGGTGGAAGAGGGGGGTCCCAGAACCCCAGGTGCCATAGGCCCTGAGGGATGGGACCCTCCTCCTTTTGCTGACAGTTTTGGAGCACTATAGTCGGATCTCGACCGAAGGGATTCTCCTGGGAGTCGGCAGCCACACCAATCCACCATGCAAAAANGTCGGATCTCGACCGAAGGGATTCTCCTGGGAGTCGGCAGCCACACCAATCCACCATGCAAAAAGGAGGGCTTGCATGCATGGTTTTGGTGTGCCATTTTCATGCGGATTTCTGACATATTCACATGATTGCTGCTACTGTTATCGCTGCTGTTGCTGCTATTGTTGTCAACCAGCATGTCTTCGCCAGAACCCCAAAGCCAGTAAAAGTCTGAAGCGGTGGCGGCTGCAGCGACATGTTCTGCTGCTCCCACATCAACGGCACTCTGACGTTGTGAACGCGAAATCTACAGTGTTTCCTGAAAGCTTTATACCCTAGAGAAAAACAAAGAAGGGCCACGCATTCTGTTTAAGCCATTAGCCCTGCCAAGAAGGCTCTTGTGTCGTCTGAAAGCTCAAGTCCTTCAACTCAAAGTCCTGGAGCTCCCCGCACCGCCGAGAATGTGAGCTAAGCGGATGCAAAGCGAGCTGAGCGCTGGAACTGTGGTAGCTGTGCGTGGTTCCCAGTCCCCAAACCGAGGTCTCCGAGCTCTTCGCAAAAAAGAACCTGGAGATGACTGTCGACACGATCATGGCCGCCATGTGCTCAGAATTGGCGGCAGGTAGCTTTACAGCTGCTATTGCTTGCATACAAATATACAACCATCACAATATTAACAGCAAAGGTAGCAACTAGCACAGCACATCTGATTAGGTGGCACCTTTTTGAGGTTTAGGGTCTGCCGCTTTGCACCGTAGTTCGGGCTTGGGGAAGCACTAAAGCTTGCCTCGTGATGTGTGTTGGCCTTTAGGCCTTGCTTGACACTGCTTGATGCATTGTTGCAACAAGGGACGTGCTCAGGAACCCGAGCAATCCCCCATGCAACACCGGCGGAGACCTTGAAGTTACGCTACCTTCGAAAAGAAAAAGCCCACAGCAAGTTCGAAGAGTCTCCTGGGAGGCCGTGATCGCTCTGAATGCGCTCTTCATCGGCCTCTCGCAACTCTCCGTGCAGGGGTTGTGTTGCACGGCATTCACAGTACGTGTGAGAGCCGGGCTTCCGCAGGTTCCTCAAACCGTGCACTTCCTGTGCGGCGTGAGAGGGTCACCATGTGCCGCCTCTTGAGTGAGCAAAGGAGCGACATGGACACAGAAGGCCACGTGGGTTGGATGATTGCACCTCGGTGATGTCAGACACGCAAGTCTCACAGATGCCAACTGACCTCGGACTCATGCCAGGGAGGCAAGGGACGGAGGGAAGAGGCATTCTGCCAGGTACAGATTGAGCAGCTGGAAGAATGTGTGAGCACAATCACATGCCGGATAAGATGAGGTGGATGGCATGTTCTCCGTGCTCTTCATCTTCGAGCCGCCATGATGCATTTTGTCGGCTGTCATGCAGAGAGACAGCTCCGGATCGTGGAGCCGTTTCCATAGAACCGAGTCGGCAGGATGTACTGAGAGTCACCTCAGGCCCCGGACTTCCCAAAATCGCAGCAAGTCGCGGGGTGCGTTTATCGGGATTCTTTTGTTGGTTTGGGCTGGTTTGGGCGGTTGGGGGGGATGATGACGTTCAGGGTTGGAGTCACGCGTCCTGATATGATTCGATGCCTCATGATGACACAGGAGGCGTGTAGCTATTTTTGCCTGGTGCTTTTGTTGGGTTTGTCTATGTTTTTTTCTCGAATTTTTCAGGGTTTTCAGGATCGGGGGGGATGCTGATGCTGACGATGCTGCTGATGACCATGCTGATATGAGGGTTGTCCCTGAGGTTTTCCCGGCTTTCTGTCCAAGACTTCGGAGGTTGGATTTCGGAGCTGCATTTGGAGTTTCGGGGGTGGGGNGGTGGGTGGGTGGGAAGGGGAATGTTGTCATCATCATTATGATGACGACACGATGATGGCTCGCATGGTGACTGCCGGGTTTCATCACGTGTATCAGAACTGGCAGGCACGATGAATTTGGGGTTCGACAAGACTGAAAGTTGTATGGACGACAGGAGAAACTGTTGCGATGTGTCAGAGTGACGGCAGTGCACCCGCGAAATATGGATTTCCCTGTAGCGCAATTGCTCGAAGCATTCCGGTTCGACCTCCCGAATCGAACCTTCCAAACCCGATACAACAATGTCACGTCGCAGTGGTTTCTCCTGTCGTCCATACAACTTTCAGTCTTGTCGAGTCCCAGATTCATCGTGCTTGCATGCCGTCTACACCACACGCTCGCAGGCAAACGAGGCCAAGTCCCAGCAATGCTCTTTTCCCCGATGCAGGTCCTTCTACTGTTAAACTCTGGACTCCGCCGTCAGGATTCAGAGTGTAGGTTTCGTAGGATCCCACATCGCTAGGGGGTTACGGATCCTCCACACCTGATCCCTAAAACCCAAAAAACAGTGACCACCCAATGGCTTGCAGCTGGGGGAAGCACGGAAGAGCCCACAGCACCCATGCTAAACACGAAGCCCTTAGCCCACAGCCCGAGTGAGACGTTCTAGGCTGGGCACGAAGATTGGCATACATGGCTGGAGACAGCAACTCGAACGAGGATGCTTTCTGGTCTCGTCCGGGCAATTTGAGTGGGATTTTGGTGTTGCGTAGGGCTACTAAGGACTCATGGGTTCAAAAGAAGGTCGGTAGACGATGATCGATCCCAGAGCCGCGTCGTGTGAGCATGCTCTACCTGATCATGGGCGATCGCGTTTCGTTTACAAAGATTTAACATACTCGCAGCCCCAGCAAGTTAGTCGTGGCTGCGGTCTGAGCTCCGGATGTCCCAGAAACCACACCCTCGTGCAACAACGGCTTCACCGTGGCCATGACAAGAACCTTACGCATGATAGGAGTCAAGTCTTCTCTGCATTTGTGCAGAATCGACTCGATATTGGCAGAAAGGCGAGCTGCGTGGTCTGTTCGGGTATCGGCTGAGGCTGCGAGACTAAAGGCGGCCCACAAGCCTGGGTTCTTCTCTACTCGGTCGCTAAGTCTTGTCTACTATGGTCCAGTAACGCAGTAATACTGCCTGGAGCCTCAGATCCAATCTTCCCCAATCGTCGGCCCGTGAACCCTGAACTCAGACAGTTGGTTACACCAAGTTCAAGCCGTCATGAACCCCAAACTATGCCTCTCTGAACCCGCCTGGATCAACTGCGACAATGGCTTCGAATGTAGCGAGGCATTTCTTCGGGCCTTTCGCCTTTAGCAACTGCCGCCCGGCCGGTTCGATTGGTGCTGTGACCATGGAGCGCCGGACTCATGATGGTAGAGTTTTGTGGTGTAACATTGCGGCTTTCAGACGTAGGCCTCGTGCCTCGGGCTTCGGTTTTGGCCGGCTTTCGAGGTTGCAGTGTAGGATTATGAGCCTCAGGCTTCTGGGAGTCAAAGTTCAGGGTGTGGAGGCACTTCATGTCAACGTAGAGCCTCATTGGAGTGCACTGGGTTGTTGTGAACCTGCATGAGCTGCGCGAAGGATCCTTGACCCGAGCACCCAAGTCTTGGATGCTAAGCCACCCAATCTGCAACCCTCAGCACCCAAACTTCATTCCGGACGAAGCCAGATCTACAAACCCACAGCCCAAATACTCCCGGCACTTCCGTTTTCTTCTTGAGGCTTTGATGCCTGTCTGATAATAACAGACCTTATCCAGCTCATCATACAAGCCACTATTCCAGGCGGGGCCTTTGCAAAAGGGGGTTGTGCTTGCTGGAAAATGGATGGCACTCTTTCGCTACTACAGACGGATTGAATTGTGTACCAGGATGCCCTGACTTTGCGGCTGCAGTTGCCGGGAGTCTGCAACAGTTGTCAAAAGCATGGAGTGGTGTCTAGGCCTTCATAGGACCGTCTGTGTGCACAGACTTGTTGGCACAGCGCTGCTGTCGAGCAACGAGCCAAAACCCGTGCCAGGAATATCCCTGGATGATGCGCCGCCAGCCTCCATCTTTCGAACGGTGCGCCTTTTGGGGGGTGACAGAACTGAGAAGGATGTGAGGGCCCGGTACAGTTTTCAAGCTTGGCTTGGGGCAGGTCCGGCTTATCAAGATCGCCCGGGTGTTGAGACTCGTGAATATCGATGCTTCCGAGCTGCAGCTAGAGTTCGGCTGCGACGGGCTTGCAGTCAAGTGCTGGACGATGGCTTCACACCGGAGTGGAGTGGACATCTTGTGTTAGCCTTGGCAGATTTTCTCAGCGGCAGAGGGCTACATGACGGGCACCTAAGGCCTAGGATATTTATTGCGGCACCTTTAAACCACAAACCCAGGTCTTCAAAGATTTGATTCAGACGCCCGGCTGCAAGTGCATGTTATTTCGAGCCGCGGTGGGGGAGTGCAATCCCTGGGACGTGGATATTTTTTTTGTTTGGGGGTTGGAGTTTGGGGCTTGTGGCTGAAGTTGTCACCGTAGAGGTTGTTGCTGCGACCTTGCGTCCGAGCCCTTTGAGTAGGACGGCGGTTATGACCGTCTTCGTTATGGTTTAGCGGTAGTTCGGTGTATTTTCTAATAGGGTGGAGCGAGTGTCGTGTGTGTCAGAATTGCTGCTGTCATTCTCACTTGCTTGTTCATTGAATGCGGCATGCCGCTTGCCAAAACAACTGCAACACCACCAGCACCAGCAGCACCCGCAGCACCCGCAGCACCAGCAGCACCAGCAGCACGCGCAGCACCCGCAGCACCAGCAGCACAAACCGCACAACCAGCAACACCATCGCCAATGCACCGTTCTCTTCTTCGACCCTCCCATCAGCATCTTCATCTTCCATGTTGATGCTCACCCATCTCGACCAGAACGGGCAGACAGAAGCTTTAGCACGGGTGCCAGCAGAATTCATCGTATCAGTGGAGTCAGCACATGGACGAGCAGAAGCAGCCAGAGTCACAAATTTCAGCACATGCAGCAGCAGAATCAACAGACATCACCATCGGGATCATCAACCGAACCAGCACCTCAACAATCACTTCTCCCTGCAGCACCGGAGGAATCGGCTCAGCACCAGTAGAGTCAGAGCCAGCACCAGTGCAAGCGAAATCAGCATCACCAGCAGAATCGGCCAGCGCTGGCAGGATCTTATTCCTTCCGCTCTCATGGTCTCGTCGGTACGATAACTTTGCCATCCTCTCTCAACCTTATCCTCTTCAGAGTTTCTTCTACCTTAGAATCCTGTCACCGGCACCCTCTCAGGATGATCCAAGGCTTCTCGATTGCAGACAGCTTGCCAGAGTAGCTACGGTTGATTCGGCTGACGGTGGGGCTTCAAAGTCGAGGGTTGCGGGGTTCTACATGCTGCAGGGCCTTAGAGGATCAGGAAGTTCTGTTAGGTCCATTTTGGCGGCTTCCTTCGGGGCTTTGGGTTCGGGACAGAACTCCCACGTGGCTCAGGCATGCTGGGTGGAATCAGCACCTTGATGTGGTCCATGGTCTTCTTCGGGCTAATCTTGCGGCCTGCTCTGCAGTGGAAGATCTCGGGCTCAGGAATGGCTTTCAGCTTCGGGTGTTGGCGATGAGGGGTTTTAGTTTTAGGATCTTGAGAGGTGAAGGGCTCGGAGGTTCAAGCGACTGAGGCCTTGGATTCGACGACCCGGCCAATAGCCGGATTCGTTCGTTCGTGCTCTCTCAGCAGAGAAGCCCGAAACCGCAAGCCTTAGGTACGTGGCAGCGCTTCTGTTTCGAGAGCTGCTCGGGCGGCGCAAGGAAGCGTCGTGGCCTCAGCGGCACAGGGAAAGGGCTCTGCTAGAGGATCCCGTAGCTCGCCACCCTTCAACGCCCGGAATGGTCATCCTTGTCTCATAGTCTCTTTGCGTTGTGTGGTCCGGAGATTTCGATGATTTTTGAACAGAACCAGCAAGCAGGCGCTGAAAGGATCCACCGGAGAGCTGCGGAAGCAATGAGACCTCCAATTACCATGCGCTGCTTTTTGTGGAGTTGCAGCTCCAGGGTTGACACTGATCCACGCTCTCGGCCTCTTTGAACCCCACGGGGAACTAGTTACTAGTTTGACCCAAAGGTTTCATGAGTCGAGGTGCTTCGGCATTTTCAGGGCTTGATCTCCTTTGGTCCACGGATGTCCAGGCCCTCCACGGGATAGATTTGAGACGACTGGAAGAGCCAAGCCCTTGGAGGAAAAACGTCACGCCGTGGTTCAACTCGGTCCCGCGGTCAATGCTCCATGCTCGGACTGGAAAGGTCCTTTTATCCTTTTGAGCTTCGGGCTTTGCAGTGGTTTGCAACTACTTGGGTACTCGAAAAGTCTCCTCTGCTTAGTCAGTGAACAGTAGTTTGCCTTCAGGCACCACCTCCCGAATGCCAGACTTTGTCGTTCTCATTGTAGTAGTGTTCAATGTCCATTCAGACTCCTTGCAGGCCTGTTCTGAGTATCTTCTGCTCTCCTAGGTACTCCACCTTCAGATGCAGCTTTGGCGACTGTGCCATGGCTGTACCCAGAGCCCTTGAAGCAACAAAGCCCCTGCCGGCAACGCTGAGGCCCGAACTCTACCCAGGCCCTTTTTGCAAGTAGCTGATGTCCACGTGCTGCCAGGAATCGGCAGCGGTGAGTCATGAACGACCCCATGAATTGGTCAGCCCCCAGTAGTTGCTTCTATCAGGTGCGAACATCGCCGGCCAGCCAATTTTCGAGTTTGTGCAGGAGGAGCGAAGTCAGCTGGCTTCGGCCATGTCCTTTTCAGTGCTTTGATGGATTGGCAAGCCTTTTTGCGCATGTATGTTTTGCGGTGAGATATCATCGGGCGAACGTGAAAGACGAGAGTGTTGTGCAGTTGGGGTCCTAGATATTCTGTTTAGACTCGTGAGCAAAGAACTGTGTGGTTCTTCGGCGAGATTTACTCGAAATCGGAGCTGGCTGTGATTCTAAACCATGATCTTTGGTATCCTGGCCGGTTTCGGTCGTCGGATCACTTTCAGATACTTTCAGGTCTACAACAACACCATGGAACAAGACGCATTCTGTAACATGGGGAATGCCTCTGGCATCAAATCTGTAATTAATATGTGTAGTAGCACATGTGACGTATACATCTATGTATGGGTTGATCTTATACATAAGAGGAGGCTGTGTCTGGGCTGCATTTTGGACATAGAATGCCCCAGAAGTTCCAAAGCTCTCAATAAGTGGGGCTGAGCTCAGCTTCAATCCAGAAGTCTCCAACCTTTCAAGCCCAATGGTGCGCAGGAGATGGGTGACAACAGCTGGTTCTTCAGCGCCCTGGCTTCACAAGACCGCCAAGCGATCCAGGACGGAGAAGTTCGGAGTTTCAGACTCTGAGACATGTCCCAAAACAGGCTTAGTGCCTTCGGCCCTGCATCCAACACCTTTTTTTTGCCAGATCCGCGCCGGAATTTTTGCTGTGAGGGGCTTGTGCCGGATCATCCGTCTGCATCGGCTGAGGACAGTCCTCTAGACCCTGAAACGTAGACGTAGAGGCTGCCTGCCGCCTTACGGCCTGCCCGCAGCTGAGGTCTGATCTACTGCTTGTTCATTTTTTCGATCACCATCGGGCTCTTCAATGCTGCCCGGCCGCAACAAGCGATGTACCTGGACGCACAGATCCCTGCACCTTAAGCCGCACCACATCTGACATCTGAGACGGAAGTCAGGGCAAGCAGTTGGTCGTCGTGTGCTGTGCATTCGCAGTTGTTTGCGGAATTTGTCCCTCAAACTCTTCCAAGTACTACACCACGTCTTCTAGGTTATCTCCGCCATTTTCGTCGAGAGCACGATGGCCCCTGGGCCTTAAACGACTCAACGCAATCCGACTTGCGGATTTCGTGTGCCAGGGTGTTAAGTGGCTTTCGAGTGCATCCAGGGATGCCGAATTTGAACACCAACAACAAAGTCGCGGGGTCACCCGAGTATTGATGGCGGTGCTCCAGAATGATATGCTCAGGCTTGCGCACAACTTCGGGAGGTATGCGTCGACAGAGGTATATAATATCAGGTAGTCATTACGGCTTGACATTTGTATCCGTACGAATTCGAATCGTTGACGAGCTATGCTGCGTTCCTTTTTCGTAGCAACGACGATAGGTCATGAGACCTTCAAACATCTGTGAGACCTTGAAGGACATGTGCGTGCGGCAAGGTGTGTCTCATGCTGAACGTGTAATTACGAGCGCTAGCTCAACATGTCGCCCCGAAGGTGTGAACCGATTCCGATTCCCACGCAGAGGGTGCCCATGAACGCATGCGCACCTGATCGTAGCGAAGAAAAGATCTAGGATGTAGGACTTAAGTACACTGAATGAGAGGCTGCGGTTTCGCTTCATGGCATGGCCGCTCTGAGTCTCTCTGTTGTGAGTTTTGTCGGTAGGCCGAGAACGATGAAGTTCTCGTAGACAATTCCTTGTCCATAACCCTTGTCGGGGCTGAGGCAGCTGCGCAGAAGATGGCCCAGGCTGGGTACATCCGCAAAGCTGTTACTCGTACTCTGCTGCCCTCCGATGTACTTCTTTCACGCTCTGGCCTGTCCTCGACTTGCAGAGACGCTTGTTCGTGAAGGGTTTGGCTTGATCGAGGACAAGAAGTGCCGGGATTTGGGTTGTGAGGCTTCTCAAGAAAACTGCACGACCGCTGTTTCTGCCTCGTGTGGTTGCTTCGAGGTTCGGAGCTTCAGCCTGTTTGGTTGAGGGTTCGAGGTAGTTCGGATCGCTGATTGGGGATTCAGGCCTTCTGGTCTGGTGCAGGCTTGAAGTTCATTTTAGTTTTTGGTAGGTGCAGTGTCACTTTAGCACTGAGTCTGCATGCCCGAGATGCCCCAGCGCCTGTGTCCTCGTCCAAACCCGGCCTAACACAGCACGAGAATGCTAGAACATCCACTCCGTGGTGATCTGCAGGAGAAGAAGCGCAAGCGCCATGCAGACGAGCACCTTCTCGCCTCACGGTGCCTCGGGTTTAGCGGCATTAGTGTGTTGTTTTCAACGTTCGGGGTATAGCCGTCTACTTGCTTCAGGGTGTGTAGACGGGTCGGCTTTTCGGTTTCAGGCTTTGGGGTGTTTCGTGTCGGTCAAAAGGAGGGTAAGTCGATGTTTCAACTATTTACGGCTTGAGTTTCAATCTAGGGCTTAC
>BGNK01002501.1:18205-100161 GCA_003297005.1 Symbiodinium sp. clade A Y106 | reverse complement strand
GGGGACTTTTGCACTGCACGGCTGCAGATTGGTACACTTCTCGATTTGTGCGTGTCGATCGTGAACGTGTTGACCTGAGCGGAGGGGCCATGCTAATCTTCTCTGTACTTCCGACACCTAAGCATTAGGGCCCTGCGAAAAAATGGTCCCTAAAGGGGTGGTTCTCAAAATTATGGTGCCTTTTGGGGTCCTTAATATAATACGGCACCTAATATTTAGGGTACCCAAAAAGGGACCCTAATTTTGACAACCACCCAATATAGTTTTACCATAATAATGTACCCCAACCTGTGGCAACTGTTTAAAGCCCAAGCCCGTGGCGAGTGCTGTTTGGGCCTGGCCTGTGCATTTCGACCACATCGCTTGCCTGATGCGGCCCGTACCCTCAACCCCAAAAGCCCTGAAGCCTAAACCCAAAGAAAGACACCCGAAGTCCGAAATCCCCAAACCCTAAACCCCAGAAACGCTAAACCTCCCTCCAAACCCTAAACCTCCCTCCAAAAACCCCAAAAGACACCCCAAGTCCGAAAAAAAACAAAACAAAACATCACCCTAAACCTCTCTCCAAAAAATCCCTAAACCCCAAAACCCCGTAGCCAAGAGCTTCGATTCAAGGCCGCGGCCGCTGGCCACGAGGGAAGCCTGGAGGTCTAATATCGGGGCCTAAATACTATAAGGGTTCCTTTAAAGGGCTCTATAAGGGTTCCTTTAAAGGGCTCTATAAGGATTTAGAGTTTCCGAAATTAGGGGTACCTCATTTTGGGGTCCTTATAATAAGGATCCTACTATTTAGGGTACTATATTAGGGTCCCCTATTTTCGGAAACTCCCAAATAGTAGCTACCAGACATGATATAATCAAGTATAATACAATATAGTATAATATGATATACTTGAATATATCGGGGCCTAAATAATTACTATAGGGTTCGTAGGGATATCCTGCATTTAGCGGGTTCCGTTTCTGCGAGGGCTACTACAAGGGCTGAAGTCTTGCCATAAATGCCACTTAGGGCTACTATGAAGAATCTTGGGTGTGCCAAGGTCTTGTTTTTAGGGCTTAGGGTTGAAGGCTTTTTTGGCTTAGTGTTTAGAGTTGAGGGGTTGAGGACGTAGGAGCCAGGGCTGGACTTTGGGCTAGCCTTGCCTGTAGTGTCGCTGCAAACACGGTTTAGGGTTCAGGGTACAGGGTTTTTTTTAAAGCATAATGGCACATCGCAGGTACAGGGGTTTAGGGTTTAGGGAAGAAGCGTCAATTGGAAAAGCTCACCAGTGAGGGCAAGCCAATGCGCGTAACAACAAAGAGGCACTTCTCGGCCTCGTCGTACGGAGTTCCAGGCCAGCTTTCCTGCCTCTGTAGAGGCATTTGATATGACCCTGGAGACGGCGACCAAGCACATGGGCTTCAAGAAGCNACAAAGAGGCACTTCTCGGCCTCGTCGTACGGAGTTCCAGGCCAGCTTTCCTGCCTCTGTAGAGGCATTTGATATGACCCTGGAGACGGCGACCAAGCACATGGGCTTCAAGAAGCGAGAGACGAGGACCGTCCCAATTTGATAGGACGCTGGGCTTTGTCGAAGGGTACCTGGCTGCCCTCTTCCACAGTCTGAATTCTCTATGGCTTAAAACTTAGTTGCACCTCAGGCAGGGTCCGTTGCTTCAGGGTTAAGGAGGAGTATCGGGTCTAGAGTTTATGGCTTGTTGTGAGCTTATAGCTGAAGCTTGCGGGTTGCAGGGCTTTAGGGTTAGGATTGCGGGTTCCCATGGATCAGTGTGGAACATCCGCGCCGCTGATCTCCGCATCCCTTGAGCCTTGGAAGCATCCTTTGGTGTCTGATCGCCCTCACTTGTTTAGGGTTTAGGCTTAGGGTCAGGGTTTGCTCTAGGGTTTATGGTTCAGGGTTTAGGGTTTAAGCTGTTTCCCAACATGTTGACCTATATAGGCGGTTAGACGATACTCACGGAGCCTCTCTAAAAGGCTCCAGGAGACACTCTAACGGGCCATGGGCCCCTGTATATGAACCCTGAACAATCAACTATATAAAAATAACCCCAAGCCCGCAACCCCAAAGCCCACTCCAAACCAAACAAGAGGCCCTTAACCCAAAACCCTAAACTAATACTAAACCCTATAAAGGTCAGCCCTACAACCCTAAGCCCTGGCAGCTGCCTCGGCTCCGAGGTAGGACACCTGCCGAGCTGTGAGCTGGGATAGGCTTCCTTTACGTGTTCTTGCAAGGGCTCTACAAAGGTGACTAGAAGAGTCGTATGATAAACGGGCCTGAATAAGTAGAGTAAGGTCTTGGGGTTTTCAACCGGCACGGGCTCTGAGTGCCAAAACAGAGGGTCAGTTCCAGTGGACAGGGGGCTACCACTCCAGAGGGGCGAGTACCAATAGCATAGGCGCAAAGTGCACACTGCACACTTGCGTCAAGCAGAGCTCCAAGTTTTGCGCTGTGTTGCTATATATGATAAGCAACCTATGGACCTAAGGAAAAGTACTACTCATACTTCAGGCGTCGGCAAAGACGGGCCACCAACTAGAATAGGGTTGTTTTGGAGTTTCTGTGTGGGTTCCTGTCCTATGAAGTGATTAACCACTATATAATGCGGGTCTTCAAGGGTGGATTGCAGGTCTTGCACGAGCTTGACACGATTGAAGAAGGGTCTTGGCGGGCGATGCTATTGCAAGGTTTGCCAGGGTTCCAGGGGCTTGGGCTTGAGGATTGGAACTCTTCCCATGATTCTTGCAACTCTAACGGTCCAAAGGATCCAATAACTAGGTACTTGGTTTTAGGATAGTAGTTATGTAGGTTACTATTTTGGAGAGTATATGATAATGAGGTACTCGGACCCTAAGGGTAATGCGAAAGCGTATACAACATGGATACATAGACCCTGTATGTATTGGCTAAATGTTTTAAAGTTCCACGCGAACAGGGTCCAACATACCGCTCGGCCATTCAGGCGAGGCTAGGCCCACAGCCTCTGACATGTGGCCACGAAGATGGCCAGATGGCCCTTATAGACTTATAGTGCTACTTCTACTGGGTTTTGTGTTATTACTAGTACCATTACTATGATGATGATGATGGTTAGTACCCTTATTACTGTCATTGTTGTCACTATGCTATCGTTTTGTTCGCACTGTTTATGTGATAACTTCTGTTTTGTTATTACGACTATTACTAGATTCACGAATATGACTATTACTACTATTTGTTACTATTACTAATATATGTGTTAATAGTAGATGATGTGATATATTATTTCTTTATCATACAGTGAATTCTATTCTATTATATTGTATTGTACTGTGCTATTACTATGGTACTACTATGTTTACTAGTGTCATAACTTGCTAAATCATTACCCACACCCTATAGTACCTGTTGGGTTGTCAACCCAATGAGCATCGTCGAGCCCAGGGAACTTTTTGGTATACTATAGGGGCCTGAATAACTACAATCGGGTTTTGATGTAGATTATAGGATCAATATACAATTAGGAACCCCCAAAATAGTACGGGTAAGTATTTGGGCCCCCTACATTACCGCAATCCTTGTTGCAGAACTTTGCAGCTAAACTGTAGGCGGTGCGCGACTGAGAGGACAGGTTGCAAAGACTTGCACCTTTTGCAGGCTGGTGTAGAATGGGATGTGAGTTGCACGGTCATTTGACCATGGCAATGCTACCAGTGAGCTGATTATGTGAACAACAGCTTGGCAAGTCATGCCTGCTGCATCTTGACATGCTCCCTCAAGGTTTTTCAGTGCTTCAGGCCCCAGAGACACCACCCCAGAGCGCTAAAGCTTAAACCTCTAAACCTTCAACAAAACCCACCCATCGCGGACCTCCTTAATGGTCCGGATGTTGCAGTGTCCGCTGAACTTTGCAAGCGGGGAGCAACCGACACTGTCCTTGAGAAGCGCATGCATGGGGATTGAAGCTGAAGTCCAATATGAGGGTCTAGTGGTTTATGGTAGGCCTTCATGACCAGATAAAGGTGTTTTGCGGCTATGCTGCCAGTTGTAATTATTGAAGACGAATACCACAAATTCATATGTTGAAGCAACAATATTAGGGAAACACTGTGATGTAGATCTGCGGCTTGTGGAATCGATCGGCCCTGGGCGGTTTGGCACGTCAGCGACGGGGCTTCAGTTTTGGGTTTCCGGTTTTTTTGTTAGACGCCGTTTTCCGTCAGCACAGGTAAGTCTTTGCTTTCAGAAGCCTATTACCCCTAAACCCTAAACCCTAAACCGGTTGGACGTAGGGGTTTTGGGTTTATGGTTTTGGGGTTTAGGCCTGGGGATCCGAACCCCAAAGCTCCTGAAGCCTAAACCTTTAAGTTTAGAAACGCTCAAACCCCAAAACCCTAAGCTTTCGGGTTTCAAAGGCCTCTAAGGCCTGAAACAATGATACCTCTAGTCTGCATTGTAGCTCCTTCTTTTAGGGTTTAGGGTTTAGGGGTAATTTGCAGCATGTGGGCTGCGGCACAGCAGAGCACAACATTCCCATGGCCTTTCAGTGAGTGTCTTGAGTACATGAAAGCTCTCCATGTAATCAGCAGAGACCCGCTTTGCATCGGCATNTTGGGAGTCATCTCTTCATGTGCTTTCGGGGCATTTCTCAGATTCGCCCCAGCAGTTTTGGGACACTATCATCAGATGAAACGTCTGCAGTAAGAATCGCTTGAGCGACGTCTGCAGTACGAACCGCTTGTGAAGCTTTGTGCTCGACCTGAGGTTGCGCGCGGCTGATTGTGATTTAGGTTCAAGTTGCCAGATTGATAGTAAAGCTATCACGGGAGTGTCGACAGCAGGCGGGGCTAACCNCCGCTTGTGAAGCTTTGTGCTCGACCTGAGGTTGCGCGCGGCTGATTGTGATTTAGGTTCAAGTTGCCAGATTGATAGTAAAGCTATCACGGGAGTGTCGACAGCAGGCGGGGCTAACCCTACGTTCTCCTGCCCGCATCTGGCCCTTGACACTTGACAGTTGAACACTTCGTGCCAAAAGCGTCTCTTGGCTGGCATTTGATTCTGATTCAGGATTCCACAGTGCCTTTCCGGCTGTCAGTACATGATCTTGCTTCGGGGCATCTGTGCATGAGTACATTTTCCTTCCATCCATACATACA
Source organism: Symbiodinium sp. clade A Y106 (assembly GCA_003297005.1). Classification (NCBI taxonomy): domain Eukaryota; class Dinophyceae; order Suessiales; family Symbiodiniaceae; genus Symbiodinium; species Symbiodinium sp. clade A. The sequence continues at coordinate 95,022 of BGNK01002501.1, read as the reverse complement.
TTTCCGAGAGCGAATCGAACCTTGGGACTCCGTTCAATGAAGCTTCCATATTCACCCGTGCGTTTCCTATATTTCCTATGTGTTCGCTGGTTGTCGAATTTGCCGGACAACAAGCACCGCCCTGGTGCAGATGAACTGCAAACACCTATCGTAATCGACGCAGCATGCAATTGTTTGGTTGANTTCCTATATTTCCTATGTGTTCGCTGGTTGTCGAATTTGCCGGACAACAAGCACCGCCCTGGTGCAGATGAACTGCAAACACCTATCGTAATCGACGCAGCATGCAATTGTTTGGTTGATTTGCTGGAAGAATGCATCTGGACAATGCTCTCGCTGGCTATGTCCTCGCAAAAGGTTGATTCATGGTTTTGGCGTAGACAGTCGCTCCAGGAGGACGTCCCCTCACGTGGAGCGGGTCCTCTGCCTCCTTGCCATCGCGAAGGCTGTTCTGTGGATTGTCAAACACCAGCATTCTGGAAGAGGTCGCGAGGTCCNAGACAGTCGCTCCAGGAGGACGTCCCCTCACGTGGAGCGGGTCCTCTGCCTCCTTGCCATCGCGAAGGCTGTTCTGTGGATTGTCAAACACCAGCATTCTGGAAGAGGTCGCGAGGTCCTGCGTCTCTTGCCTCCAGGGTATGCCAATGCCTTTGTTTCACCTACACAAGAATCTGTCACCGAGTTCCTTGCCTTTCAAAAAGCTGCTTTCCAACCATCTGTGACGACCGACTTTTGCATGTACCAGTGGTTCTCGCCTCATTTTCGGTACACTGGAATTGCGAGTATTCAGCGACAGAGTGCTCGCCACGCGGCTGGCCCGACAAAGCGTCTACATGAACATCTCTTGGCTACCATTCGTCGGGATGCAAAAGATGCGACAAAACTGAGATACCGAATGGCTCGAAGACAACCTCCCGAACTTTGCATGTTCCTGGTGGTACGCCGCGGTCCTGAAGCACGGATTCGTGCTTGCGAGTGGCTGGACATCGTGTCCCATAGGCCGAGTGCTAATGGAACACATGACACTAGACCTAGGACAGCATGCAGTCGCAACCGTCCGCCTCCTCAGCTCCGCTCGCGAAGTTCCACGATTGTCGCTGTTCTCGACTCAAAGGAAGCCAAACGCAGATTGGATAGTTATACTACAAAGCTCGGGGCACGACTGTCCCAGCGTCCGGGTTATGAAGCGGTACCTGTTGGCAATGCCTTTCACCAAGAATATCTGTTGCTCATCCGTCACAAGCTCGCTGAGACCGGTGCTCATGGACCTCTTGACATCTTTGAAAGGCGCCACAGAGGCTTGTTTGCAAAGTGGCTTGTGGCTTGTCGCGGCAATATTGATTGGGCATTGGTGGAAAAAAGGTGGCGCACTGGCTGCGCCGCTGCCAAGCTTGCAGGACTGAGGTCGGCTCTCCCAAAGCAGGGACAGCGAAAACTACTTGTGAAACGCCTCCAGGACTACCTCAAGTACAGGAACCTCCCCCACAAGCCTTTCTTTGCCCAGTCACCTGATGACTCTTGCAGATCCCCACTTCGTCAAATACTGGTGGCAGCAATCAACAGACATCTTTCTTGGAGTAGTGTCGAGAAGCACTGGCTTCGCTCGCAAATCCGCGTGCGGCCGGGACGTGCTTTGACTTTCAAGAACAAGTGGAACCATGTTCGTACTGCGCGTGACACCAATTTTTCTGTTCTCTCTCAACCTGGTGCAGGTTTTCAACAAGCTGTTCTGGAAGGAAGTGCCCTTCGAAAACCGGCCCGGAACTGGGATGTCCAGTACCGCATGAGCATTGAGGAGAAAACTGGGATGATCCTGGAGGCTGCGAACTCTGCTTGGACGAATGCTGGTGGTAATCAACTTCCTTGCCGCGGTCTTCGTGAGATCTCTCTTAGAGCAGTACAAAAGTCTTCTGACTCAAATCGTGAATGTCGGCACCGCCAGGCTACGACTAAGCAGTATCTGGAGTACACCAAGCAGATGCGCTACTTTCTGAAACATCGTGCCGTCGTTCCAGATGACAAAGAGAAAGCTTCAGCGTGGTGCTTGCCGGCTGCCGCGTACCAGCTGCTTTGCATCTTGTTCGTACTTGTTTCGGACACGTGGTCGTTTGTGGAGTATTCCAGACAGCAGGCAAACCAGATCCTGATTGTGCGGGTTTCCAGTATCTTGGGTGCTACTCTTTGCTGTCGTTTGGGTATTTCCACTCATTCTCATTTGCTCCCGTACGTATATTGCAACATCAAATCCAAGTGCTTTTGGGCCGGCCACAAAGCACAGCGGATTTGTCAACAGCTTAGACACAGTTGTGCTCGCAAAATCTGCTCGTATTGGAAATGGCCCAGGAGGCACCTATGGCGAAAAGTGCACCGTTGCATTGACTTACTCATCAAACACTTCAGCCCCGGTGCTGAGACTTGGGGCCTTGACGACGCCTCGTCACGACTCAAAACCGGTTTGCAGCGATTGCGATCAGGAACTCACCCATGTATTTGTTGCAGGTGTGGTTTACATAAAGATCCTTTGAATGTAGTTGTTGCGGATGCCGGACAGTTCTACGAAGAGGTTTCGCCAGGACAGGCTTGCGCAGCTTTCACTGGGATCGTCATCAAAGCCACCAGAGCTGGATGGACGCACGTTGCCGTGGATCGCGGTTCACGCAAGCACGCGTTCCTTTCTGCCCGCCCTCCCCCGCGATACAACTCCAGTTTCATCTGGTTTTCACTGCACGACATCTCGTGCACTTTTTTTGCTGCCATGTGCGTCTCATTGGTCAGCGTGGGTCATCTGGTTGCTTCCCTCAAGGGACTGCCAATTGGTGGTCTTTTGTCACGAGCAGCTACCAGTGCATACTTAGCAAGTAAGGAGCACGCGTGGTTGTCGAGCAGTTTAGTTCGGCTTGAAGCTGGTTTTCATTCCATCGCTGGGTTTTGGCGCAACACCATGCTACATTTACGATATGTTGATGATGTGCTCCTTGCATCAAGGGCTCTCTGCCGGCAGTGCCTCTTGCAAGTTTTTCCCCTTGTCTATTCAGAGGTTTCATTCAAGGTTGCACCGCCAGGCCTCTCACAGATTTGGCTGGACATGCACATCGACTGCATCACAGGTGACGTTTTTCCAAAGCCAAGGAAACCGTGCACACCACCGCCCTGGGGGACTTCACGAGCATACATTAGACCGCTTATTCTGGGTGCTATGCTGAGGGCTACTGCAGTTTCTACTTCGGATAGTGCTGTTCGTATATTCATGCTTCAGTTTCTGATTGGGCTTCGGCAGTCAGGCTGGAGTAAGCGACAAGTGTCTGCCGAGCTCTATACACGATACACAAGGATCACCTCCGCTCACTATTGGTTTTCCTCCGAAAGAGTGTGCGCAGCGAAGACTTCTCAGAGGCTGTCCTTCGTCAGTAGTGTGTACACAGTATGTACACAGTAGTCTAGCGCCATGGTCCGATGCCTCTTGCTGGCTCTGATGTTCTGTTCCTTGTTTTCTGGCATTTCTGCTGGTTGGGGTGCAGATGAATGGTCAGGCTGGTCCTCGAAAGGCAAAGGCTATGGTNCTGGGGGACTTCACGAGCATACATTAGACCGCTTATTCTGGGTGCTATGCTGAGGGCTACAGCGGTTTCTACTTCGGATAGTGCTGTTCGTATATTCATGCTTCAGTTTCTGATTGGGCTTCGGCAGTCAGGCTGGAGTAAGCGACAAGTCTGCCGAGCTCTGTACACGATACACAAGGATCACCTCCGCTCACTATTGGTTTTCCTCCGAAAGAGTGTGCGCAGCGAAGACTTCTCAGAGGCTGTCCTTCGTCAGTAGTGTGTACACAGTAGTCTCGCGCCATGGTCCGATGCCTCTTGCTGGCTCTGATGTTCTGTTCCTTGTTTTCTGGCATTTCTGCTGGTTGGGGTGCAGATGAATGGTCAGGCTGGTCCTCGAAAGGCAAAGGCTATGGTNGCGCCATGGTCCGATGCCTCTTGCTGGCTCTGATGTTCTGTTCCTTGTTTTCTGGCATTTCTGCTGGTTGGGGTGCAGATGAATGGTCAGGCTGGTCCTCGAAAGGCAAAGGCTATGGTAGCTACGGCCGCAGCTCCTCTTATGCAGGAGGAAAAGGATGGGGCAAAGGCAAGTCCTATTCATCATCGTCCTTCTCATTTGAGCGCGGATTCCTTGCAGGCCAGCAGATGATGACACAATCACTGGGATCCGAAGAAGATGCGGCTGGACAGAAGAGCCGTCGCCGTCGCAATCGTGGCAAAGCAGCCGAGGATTCCTCCAACACAGCTACACCTGAGACAACCCCTGAGAAACAGAAGCCAAAAGTGTCCAAGTTGAAGGAAGAGCTGAAAGAACTGCGTTCTTACCGTGACCGCATGGAAAAGGCGCAGGCCGAAGAGGAACAAGCAAATCAGCTCAAAGCCATGGAAGCGCGCTTCATGGAGGCAATCGCTCAAGCTCAAACGTCGTCTTCGGCCACTTCGTCGCGCAAGGGACCAGATCATGCAAGCAACGAGGGTCTAGTACTGACAGGGGTTCAGCGGAAGCTTGCCGCTCGCATGTTCCGGGAGTACGAAGCCGACTTTGAGCCAGAGACATGGGAGCATGTTTCAAAGTTCGTCGAGGGCATGTCTGGAAAACACTCAGCTGATTACTTGAAGACTGCGCAGGTCGCCGTTCCTAAAACCCTCAAGGATCGCACAGCTGCCATCCTCAAGCATGCAGCTGAGGAACTGGATATTCACCCAGACAAGCCATGAAGCGCAACCGTTGTTGCTACTGTACCGAAGCTTTCTCGTGACTTGCAGATGAGACCTCTCCCACCCTTTGCTGACTACTGGCTGCTTTTGGCAGCCTTTGGGGCGGGTTTCTTCATTTGCAGCATGTGGGCTGCGGCACAGCAGAGCACAACATTCCCATGGCCTTTCAGTGAGTGTNTCCCACCCTTTGCTGACTACTGGCTGCTTTTGGCAGCCTTTGGGGCGGGTTTCTTCATTTGCAGCATGTGGGCTGCGGCACAGCAGAGCACAACATTCCCATGGCCTTTCAGTGAGTGTGTTGAGTACATGAAAGCTCTCCATGTAATCAGCAGAGACCCGCTTTGCATCGGCATGTGGCTTGAGAGGGCCGGGCTACAGACAAGCTTGCAGGACTCTGCTAAACTCAGCTTGGGAGTCNGCATTTCTCAGATTCGCCCCAGCAGTTTTGGGACACTATCATCAGATGAAACGTCTGCAGTAAGAATCGCTTGAGCGACGTCTGCAGTAAGAACCGCTTGTGAAGCTTTGTGCTCGACCCGAGGTTGCGCGCGGCTGATTGTGATTTAGGTTCAAGTTGCCAGATTGATAGTAAAGCTATCACGGGAGTGTCGACAGCAGGCGGGGCTAACCCTACGTTCTCCTACCCGCATCTGGCCCTTGACACTTGACAGCTTAACACTTCGTGCCAAAAGCGTCTCTTGGCTGGCATTTGATTCTGATTTAGGGTCTATGGTTTAGGGGTTTAGGGGTTTAGGGATTTAGGGGTTTGGGGTTTAGGGGTTTAGGTAGGGGTTGGTGGTTGCCTGCGTGGGATTAGCCGTTTAACCGACAGTTGAAGTCATAATTGGGTTCGTGCGCGGGATTCTGGGTGTGGAGCCCAGAACTCAGTTCTCCAGTCCAAACTCTGACAGGTGTAGCTGGACATGAACCTCACGAAGCTTGCCATGCACACCTTCGTATGTCAGGCCCTAAATACTTACAACGCACAGCCCATCATTTCGGTGACCCGGGGTTGTAAAGTTGTTGCCGTACGATGGAAGCATTGAGGGCCCCTTCCAACCGGAAGCCTTGAGCGCTACACACCCGCAGCTTAATTCTTAGCAATGATTTGCGATCTCCTCCAAAGCTGGCTTGGGGGCTTGTCTTTCTTGTTGTACTGAGTTTCAGGATATACAAGGAACCACTACTTTTCTGTATGGGCTCATTTGTATTCTCGCCCGGGTTTCCAGGGTTTGGGGGTTAGAGTTGGGGTATGGGTGGGTGTCTACGGAGTCCAGCGAGAGTTTCGGCCGTTGAGCTCCGGCTGCTTGCAAGACCGGATGCCGGACTCTGCACGTGTCTATGTTGTAGCCCACGAGCATGCACACCCTTAAACAAGACTATTCTTCACCTCATAAGAAGCCCTCATCATCTAAGGAAAATTACTCCATGAAGGAGTGTCGGCAAGTGCGGAAATTGACATGGGCAAAGCCCATGACAATATAAATCCTTTTTTGCATTTACACCGAGGCATCCTTCTAGTCCTAAAGCGTCAGACCCCGAACTCTCCTTGATAAATTAAGCCCTAAACCCCGAACCCCAAACCCTAAACCTTAGAAGCTTGAGCTTGAACTCTAAACCCTGAAGCTTAGAAGCTTGCATCCTAAACCTTAAAGCTTAAATGTTTGAACTCTAAACCTCCGAAGCGCTCGTCATCATAGCTTAACAAAACCTTAACACCCTGAATCCAAACCCCTAAAGGCACGAAGGACTCCTCAGCCACCACCGGTGACTGGTGAGCGTGACATGATCTTCGGTGGGCCCCAAACGGGCCTCGGTGTGGGGTTTAGGGTCCAGGGTTTAGGGTTAACGGGGTATGAGGCCCCCATTAAAGGAGTGGAGAAAACAACCGTAAGTCTAGCATCCGTAGTTGTTTGTGTGGTGTTTGGGGCGCCTGTGTGAGGCCCCAAGGCCTTGCAGCTTGTCGGCCCGAGCCGTGAATTTAAAAACGCTGCAAATGTCGAGACACCGCAGCCGAAAGCCGCATACACTATGCAAGCTAAGCCGAAATCGTCACATCCTGGGGCAGTGTCCAGGCTTCATAGCTTGTAAGGCGTCTTGGTTACTTGATTGGTCTTGGGGCTTGAGGTCCGGGTTATAGGGTTTCTTCTATCGGGGTCTCCAACGAATATATTGCGTGCTTCTGGACAGGAGTGTAGAGCTGGGTTTAGACTTATCGGGCTTGGGATTTTTGAGCTTCAGTGTTTCAGGGGTTAAAGTGTAGAGTTTAGTAGCTTTCCACTTTGCGGTTCCTGCCGGAGAAGATGTTTGCTCTCATTACAAGTTAACCGCACATCAACTGAAATTCGATCAGTTTTGCCAAGCTTCATGGCTTTTCAATGGTTGTGATGAGCACTTCCCGTGCCGTTGCTGACGGTATCGGCTAGCTTCATGGCTTTTGCCTTGTCATCAATAGATTGTCGGGTAGCCATTAGGATCTGTAGAGTGTTTGAGATATTCAGGTAGCAAGCGATCGGGATCTTATTCTTCTTCGCACAAGAATACAGGCTAAATAGGTAGAAACGGTGTTCTGGATGATTCCTCAGCTTAAAATGGAGATCGTCTGCGCAACGTGGTTTTCTGGTCGTCAAATGCCACATGTCAGGGTGTAGGATTCAGGGTTGCGGGGTTACAATCATACTCTAGTATCCTCAAACCCGGCTTTGGTCATTACTACCCTTATTCTACCAATCCAAGAGACATTGATCTCTTGGGCATGTTTTGAGTCAAGAGTTTTATCGGATCTAAGGTTCGGGGTTGACGATTGAGGGCTCATCATTCTGGCCTAACCCCTTCTTTAAAATGTTCCGGCCTGGCTCCAGAGGCACCAACCTTAAACCCTAAGCCCTAAGCCCTAGCCGACGCAAGCGCAATCGGCTGTCGTACCGCGGCGGAAAAGGGTTCAACAAAAGACCCTTACCTCCAATCGCTAAGATGAAGTTTTAGCAACTCTGCGGTTTACAGACTGGCTCATGTCTGGGCTGTTCGGAACAGGGGACTTTCTTCTCCCTGCGGGTATGAGGCATGTGGAACACTAAAGAACCTACTTCCGAGATGATTACCTTATTTGGGGTCCTTATAATATGGATCCTACTATTTGGGGTACTATATTAGGGTCTCCTATTTTCGGAAACTCCCATATCCCTAAACCCTGAGCCCCAAGCCTCAAGTCGCAGGCCAAGCGCGCTAAGCCCTCGTTCATCTGGAGCAGCCCCCACCCTACGGGTCCAAAGGACCCAATAATTAGGTACTTGGGTTTTGGATAGTAGTTATGTAGGTTACTATTTTGGCGAGTATATGATACTTAGGTACTTGGACCCGTAGGGCCAGATCGTGGGTCTACAGAGGACCGCTGTGGATCCCGATTGAAAGTTTGAAGTCTCTGAGAGCTTTCAGTTAGGGTTTAGGTTCGAGAGTGTCAGGAGTTTGACACAAGGCCGGCAAACCTGAACCCCAACACAGGGTGGAGTTGCTGATGCGTTTACTACACCCATCCTCCAACCCTAAACTCTGAAGCCCTAGACCCGACCCCAAAGCCTAAACCCCAAAGCCTGATTTGCATTGTGGCTTCAAACAAAAATAGATTATTTGGACTAAGGGGGATTTTTTGGGCTGGAAGTTGTGGCGGGGCTGCTGACATTAAGAGCACGGTCAAGGAAGTGATGTCTTGTTTTCGTTGTCGCCTAGCAGGAGCAAGACAGGCAACAACAACACAAATCACACCTTGTCGCGGTCCGGAAATATCTGCTACAAGTAGCAGTTGCGTTCATGTGTATATCCCTCGCTCAAGTGAAGACTGTTAAAGTATCCGTGCAGTGTGCGTATGAAATTGCGCCTTTCGCCGTCTTCATTTTGCGGGTCTCTTTCTTTGCAGGAACCCTACGGGTCCAAAGGACCCAATAATTAGGTACTTGGGTTTCGGATAGTAGTTATGTAGGTTACTATTTTGGAGAGTATATGATAATTAGGTACTTGGACCCTTAGGGGAATTGGCAGTGCTACACACCGACAGCACAGGAACAGGAAGCCCTGAGCTCTTTACATCCGAAACCAGGCGTTTAGGATTCAGGGTTCCGGGATGCCGGGATATTTATGGTTTAGAGTCAGGGTGTGTACGCGGAAGCTGTTCGATTTCTAAAAGGTTTGTTTTTCCGGGGTTTGCACGTAGAAGGCGGCTGCGGCCTGAACCCTCGGGGGTTTGGGGTTTAGGGTTCAGGGCGTATTGTTTGACCTGGGCTCGGTGACGGGACTGATTTCTCATTGCCCCGGGCTTGTAGGCTTGTGATGTTGTTAAGGCGTTGGCTTAAAGAAGAACCTAAAACCCTACTGAAACCCTAAACGCTAAACCCTGAAACCCTAAACCCTCCCCCCATGCCCGGGCTTCTTTTTTGCTTCCTTATCATCATCCGCTGTGCTTCGAGGGCTCTCAGAGGGATGCTGCAGCGATTTTGAACAATGCGCAAGTTTGCCGGATGCTCGCCGCATGACTCTCGCGACAGAGCGCAATATTGCATATTTCCTTAAGCCTGAAGCAGTACTATTCCTTAATGCATGTAGGCCATATCGCGAAGTTTACATAGTCGTCTCACGCACTGTAGCTTTTCCAGCTTCAGAGGATTATTGTAGTCTCATTTGACAGACCTCACAGCTGAGTAGTGTCCCAGCATGCGGACCGACATGCCAACATCATATCAAGATGTGAATGCGACGCCCTCCCGTTAAAACAAGTTTGAACAAACCATGCAAACATGTAGCACATGCGAGCAATTTTGCTAAAACCATATAAGTTCAAAACCTGCAAAATGATACATTATCTATGACCTCGCAGACTTCTGATGGCAGTTTCAATGCTAAGTACTTCGGTTCCTCTATGCCGGAGAGTCGATGCAAGACGAACGGTCTGTTACCCTTCAGAAGGTTAACAAGCCTTTTTCGCAGCTTTCTCAGAGTTCGATCTGTGCGTACAGAAAACGAGCACCGCAGCTTCGGGGTTCCTTCGCCAGTTTAGGTTACCCTAAGGGTCCAAAGGACCCAATAACTAAATTAGGTACTTGGGTTTCGGATAGTAGCTATGTAGGTTACTATTTTGGAGAGTATATGACAATTAGGTACTTGGACCCTTAGGGTTATGGATCAGAGTATAGCATTTCAGGATTCCTTGAAGGGCTTTATAGAGATTTTATTCTATTGCTGTTTAGCACGGGTCCGTGTACCCACAGTATATTTCATATTGTTGAATTCAATGGGTTGCTATGTAGGTACTTTGGGACCAAGTATATACAAAATGGGCACTTGGACCCAGGGACAGCTGGCTTCGGGGCTCCATCGTGGAGTCTGCGTTGCTTCAGCAGTACCATCTTGGGCATGTAGGGCGCATAGTACAAGCCAAGACCAGCAAGAGCCTCCCGGAATCCCAAACCCCAAACCCCACATTCCTCCTCCAGATGATTGAGGGTTAACCTGCAGCCTGCACCCGAAACGTGAACCGTACATCCTGTACATCTTGTACTGTACTTCCGGAGGCTGCATTGAGCACAGTTGTTTCTGCCAAAGAACCTTTGTCTGCAAAACATGCAGCTCGAACCAGATACTAGCATTTTTTGCATGCCCATTACGTTAAGCTTGTTGTTGGGTTCCGACATATGGTCTATACGGAAGAGTTTGAATTCTTGGAAAGCCCAAGCAGTAAAACTCTAATCCCTCAGCCGAACGTGCCAGGACATAGGTCTTTCATCTTATACATTATAGAATGTAAGTACATGCTATCTAAGTTATATCACTATATAGTAGACTGTATATCATGCACATATATATAGAGAGAGATCTGGAGAGCAGGCCCCACAGCCTCCTCTTCTGTATATATATATATGTATATAAACCCTAAACCCTAAACCCTAAACATATATAGTGTCTGGGGCTGTTGAAGGGATGAAGCTTCAAGGAGTCGCAAGGTCTCTGTTTTGCCCCACGACACCCCTATAAACCCCTTTTTAGGGGTTTAGGGTCTCCGGGTTTAGGGCATTAGGGTAGTAGGATATTACAGGGATATTAGGGAATTATAGGGTAGTAGGATATTAGGGCATTATAGGGTGTTAGGATATTAGGGTATTAGGATATTAGGGTATTATAGGGTAGTAGGATACTAGGGTATTATAGGGTATTAGGATATTAGGGGATTAAAGGGATTAGGATATTAGGGTATTATAGGGTATTAGGATATTAGGGTATTATAGGGTATTAGGATATTAGGGTATTATAGGGTATTAGGATATTAGGGTATTATACGGTATTAGGATATTAGGGTATTAGGGTTCAGGGTTTTATCACACCCTTGTTTTCAGAACCCTTGTGCAACCCCGTAAAATCCTGGTCTACTTTTCAAGGCCCCTAGAAACCCACTGAACAACCTGCACGTGCGAAATCCCTAAACCCTAAATCCCAGACCCTAAACAGTGAAGCCTGTAACCCTAAAACCCTAAACCCTAAACCCCTAAACCCCTAAACCCCTAACCCCTGTAACCCCTACAACCCCTGAACCCCAAACCCCTAAACCCCTCAAAACGAAACCCCAATGCCCTTCAGGGGCCCCTGCGCTTTGACCTTCGCTTCGACTCTCTCTGCCAGATCCCAAAGGGTGCGGCCTTTGAGGTCAGCGAGGGGATTAGGGTTTAGGGTCTAGGGCCTCTAGGGTTTAGGGTTTCGGGTTTAGGGTTTAGGGGCCTTTGTGGTTTAGGGTTTGGGGGGCTTTTGGGGTTTGGGGTTTTTTGGTGTCAGGGAGCTCTGTCAAGGCTTAATGTGGTCTCCTGATTATTAAACCCCCCCCCCCCAAACAACTCAGGCCACGCAATAATAATGGCGGGGGGGTCGCCTCTCTGATCTTTAGTTGTTTGAGGGGGCCGGGGTCGAAGTTGTTCGGGGGCCCGGGCTCTCAGTAGTAGTACTTACACTTAGTAGTACAGTAGTACAGTAGTACAGTAGTACTTGCCTGTTTCTGTCTCTCCTCTTCCGGGGCGTCACTTTGTAGTAGGAGTGCTTATTTACCTAAACCTTAAAAATTTTAGACCGGGACGGGTTTTAGGACTATTGAGGGGTGGTTTATTATTACGTGCAGGCCGAGTTTAGCTCTATTGAGGGGACCTTTTATTATTGAGTTCCGGGCCGAGTTTAGCTCTATTGAGGNTGGTTTATTATTACGTGCAGGCCGAGTTTAGCTCTATTGAGGGGACCTTTTATTATTGAGTTCCGGGCCGAGTTTAGCTCTATTGAGGGGACCTTTAATAATCACGAGCCCACATTATACGGGCTTTTGGGGTTTAGTTTGGGGGTGTATAGGGTTCATGATATTGTGCTTCTTGTTACGATGATGATGATTTTTATTGCTACTAGTGTTCGTACTTTTATTACTGCTACTAGTAGTACTATTACTGCTGCTATTACTAGTATTACGGCTAGTTATGAATTTTACCATTATTACTGTTATGCTTCTATTCATTCCTGCTACTACTATTGATTATGATTGTTAGTATTGTCCTGTTACTACTGTTTGTTATTATTACGATTATGATTATCACTATTATCATTGTTATCTTCAATCATTACTATCTTAAAGCCCACATGTGGAAAGCCGAAAGCGGCAAAGCCGCTCTAGACACCCCTCAACCTGCATTTTCATTATAGCCCAAGAACCCTCGACTTAGAAACGAAAGAGGGCTTCATTAAAGGGTGCGGGTCCTGGTTAAGCCACAAGCCGCACAATACGTGAACCCCATTCTCTTCCGAAGGCCCCAAGTCCAACAAGCCCGGGAACCTACGTCTTGCCACCAAGCCACCAACTCATTTGGGGTATAGGGGTTATAGGGATTCTTTTGGTTTAGGGTTTAGTGTTTTGTTGTGCGGGGGAGCTTTCGATCATTTCGGAATTACAGCAACCCCCAATACAGTTTCAGACTCGTTGTCCTCATGCCCCAAAATGCCGTAAAGCCACCACCATGAAACTTTAAGCAGTCAATCATGGCGCGAGTCCGTGCTGAGAAAATGGAGGTCACACTGACAGTCAAGCGGGAATTGATGCATCTGGCTGGAAAGTAAGCCGATGTGTACGCCAACCCCATGCAGAACGCTTGACCTTGCCTCTATTTTACGACCTTGTCTCGGGCCATGAGTGACTCTTTCTGTGGAAATAGAGGACAATCTCTTCGCGCCGATTTTATTGGGCGCGCATAATGTCGAGACGACAAAAAGCCAAAGTTTCAGATGTGCGCACAGTCGCTCGGAAACCATACCGAGCGCTGTCAACTGATGCATGCAGTTTGCACTGATGTTTCCGCACCGGGCGCGTCGTTGGGCGTGGAGATCTCGAATGTTGCGGTCGCCTATGAGCGCAAGCTGTTTCATGGGGAGTTCCAGAAGTTCACCGCTGAAGGTCATTCCGCAAGGCATCGTCAGGAAGTGCCCGGGCTCTGCATCGCAGTGGGGGCTTTGGAAGCACGGCCCAAAACTGTGGACTTCATTGCAGGGTCAGCTGTTCGGTTGTGGTTCAGGTTGAATTTCCCCGCAGCCTCAACCCTAAACCCTGAACACCAAAAATCCATTGCCGCAGACCCTAAAGTGGAGTATACTCAAAATGTGACTATTTCTGCGGGCTCCTTGCAATACACCCCAAAGCTGCCTTCTTTTTATTCAGACCCCGGACAAGCAGCAGACTTGAAGACCCAATACCATTGACAAAGCCTAGGGTAAAGCATTGTAATAACCCACTGGACCCCTAGGTATTATAAGCCTTACACAACCCTATACAGCCCGGATGCTTCCCTATAAAGCCCTACAGAGCTAATCACTAAGCCCTATAAACCCTAAACCCTCAGCCCTAAACCCTAAACTCTGAACCCTATAAATCCAAAACCCGGAATTAAGCAAGCTCCAACACTCAAAGCCGCCTTGCCCTCCTCGTCTCGAGCAGGTGAGGACTCTGGAGGCATGGTCAGCATTTACCAGGGTTTAGGGTACAGGGTTTAGCGTTTAGGGGTTTAGGGTTTAGGGATTTAGCGTTGAGGGTTCAGGATTTAGGGAAATTCAGAATCAGAATGAAACTTTATAAGTTTTCAGAGAGGTTTTGTAGCGTTTAATGATGCATGCTGTTAGAGGGCTGCACGGGGGCTTACAGGGTGTGTAATGCTTTTGTTGTCTCAATAGAGGAATCCGGCATCTATTGTTTCGGGTTTACTTGTGACACTAGCACTGCACGGTGAAGCCCGGAGGGTACAGGATTTATGAGGGTTAGGGGTCGAGGGGTTTAGGGAGTGGGTTTCGCCACATACACTGTTTGGAGGTTACGGTCGCACACTGACATGGAGGTTCCAATCCCTTTTAGAGGGGTCCTCAGAAGGAAGATTCTGATGTTTGGAGTGCTTCATTGTCATTTGGGTCACTGGTGGCCTGGTAAAGTCGCACATCTTAAATTCCGAGGGGGGCCACACGCTGCGCCTGCAATACTTTGCCTGGAAATTTGGCGACAAACATTCCACCAGCCATGAGCCTTAAATCCTAAATCCCAAACCCTGAACCCTAACCGCACAAACCTTCACACAAGTTCAGCATGGAGGAGTTGAGGAGCTTAGAAACCTCAACCGAAGACGTCAGGTCTACCTGGACCCTGAGGGGAGGTAGGGTTTATAGGGTTTAGGGTTGCAGGGTTTATGTAGAATGATCGCCTTTTTATGGATATCGGGCCCTACTTCGGGGGGATTACTGAAGTCTCAATCCTGCACCCCTGTCCCGCAGTTTCTATAGATTTTACTTAGTAGACCCTTAAGTGAGTACCTTTTTTTGGATGACCTTTATGGTTAGGATACTATAACAAGAAACTAAGGTAACCGAAGAAGGTACTACGTTTCGGGGTCTAGGTAGGGCTTATCAACCATATGACGGTGTGCACGTCTCCCTCAGCATGCAGTCAAAACCAAGGGAGAAGGGTTTATACACGACACACACCAAACTGCACATACTGTGGCCTCAACAGGATTCGGACATAATCGGTGCCTTCGAGTTGAAGTACATACTACATGGGCACATAGGGCAAGTCGTGCCTGTTGACGTAATGAAGCCCTGCGTCAGGTTGGCTTCTGCTTTAGAGGCTGTTCCGGACCCTACGTCCTAAGCCGGGGTTTGGGTTTGTGGGGTAGAACTTGAACCTGGGACCTGAAACTCCCAAAATCTTATTAAACTCGGGTTTGGCTGCAGGAGAGTAGCTTGGATCGCTGAAGCCTAAACCTGCTCGCAAGGCCGACGGTGATGCGAGTTCGTCACCGTCCCCGTCCCGGCGAGTTTGGGTGAAACTGTAGGGTTTCTTTCGCACAGAGCTGAATCCGAGTTGCTAAACCTGGCACTTTAAACCCTTGAAATTCTGTGTCCTTCCAGAGGATTCGGACAGTCATTCAGCTTGGGAGCTCTCAAGCTCGCGCCCGGTGGGTCGAACATGTAAGCATGAAGCCTATGCGGCTTTGCGCCTTCTGGGGTTCAAGGTTTTGTAGCTACGGCTGTTTTAGGGTAAGGGTTTAGGGTTTAGGGTTTGTCCATACTATGCCTTAGAGGTAGAAGTTGAAGTTTTGGGTGGTTTCCGCTTCCTCGGTGCATTTCAGAAAGTACGTGCAGGCCTTCATACATGCCTTACGGAGGCCTGGTCTAAGACCACGCCACATGTTAAAAGGGACTCAGCCCGAAACCCTAAGCCATAACCAACCACTACACAGCTTGAAGATATTCTGGGATTTTAAGCGGTCCCCCTGCCAAATCGCTTTTGCCATAAGCCTCAGGTGTCAGCTAGCCGTGCAAAATAGGCCCGGAATAATTAGTAGTGTTGTCCCCTTTCTATACATACATATATATATATATATTTATATGTTCAGGTGAATATGTAGAAACGTCGGGTTCTTAAGCCCGCACGCCATCATCTTGTCTGTTCGAGCCCTCGTGCTGAACTCCAAGGGCTTTGTACACCTGGCGACATCAAATCCTGACCTTAAACCCAAAACCCCAAACCCCCATGACCACGCCTCGACAAAGCACGCTAACCACCCTGAGCTGATTCGCGATGCTCTTTAGAAGCCCTTGCTTATCGTACGGCTTTGCCTTGTGCCACAAGCCATGGCAGCCTCAAAATCGCTTAGTAATAGTCCCTAATTATCCTAGTCCCTGCATAATTACATTCCAGTATAGACAACAAGCTCGATTGCGATGGTCGAGGCCCTGTATTACACGCACTACACCTCAAAACCCATCAGCCCCACAGACCCCATGAGCACTTAAGTCATGCAGACCCTGATACATCATAGAAGTTCATAAACTCCACACGGCCCTAAAGCCGTACTTTCCTCAAGGCCTTCGTACCTCTTCGAGCATGGCAGCCAGCTACCCCAGGAGGGAATCATCGTTCAAGGCAGGTTCCTGGGGTGCAACATCAAGCATTCCCTCACAGGCCCTAGTATCAGAATAGGCAAAGATTCCCCACACCCTATTGCTTAAGGACGTCCTTCATGATTGGTTTGGGGGTGCAGGGTTCTAAGTGCGGGATGAGAGTTCTAGGGTGTAATATAGTCGTCGGAGTGATTTGCGGGCACATTCCGTAGGCTTCCTTAATGTAACAGCAGAATAAGACTGTACTATGCCACAGGATGTAGTCCATAGGCTGGCACTCAACAAGTTAGAAGTGCCCTTCCTTATATAGCTACCTCCTAATACGCCCACTGATCCTGTAGTCAGCGTCTCCAAAACCCTAAGCCCTAAACCCTAAACCCTGAACCCTGAACCCTACTACACCCTACTAAACCCTAAGCCCCTCGTCCCAGGAACCTCGTTGCATCTTGCCTGGCGGGGCGGTGGCAGCGGTCCTGCCTTCGGCGTGCGCGTGTCCGTGGAGATTCGAACCATGGAGGCCTCATCGGTTCAGGGCCCTGAGTTTAGGATTTAGGGTTTAGGGTTTAGGACTTAAACTTTACGTTCCAAAGCCCTAGTTAAGCCCTGTAGCATTCATCGGTTCAGGGCTAACAGGGGTTCCTGTCAATGTGAGCCGATGCCCAGGGTTCTGATTAGTAAGCGCCTCTCCCGTCAGAAGCGCTGCAATAACGATTCCTACGGGTTTAGGGTTCAGGGTTTAGGATGACGGCACTTTCAGGAGAGCATTTATTCTGAGGCCTATACATACGCCAAGATTGGGACCTTCACTCCGTGACACTACATATCCGCAACCGTATATAGCTTCCCATCTTGCCAGGGCACTCCACTGCGTCGTGCCGGGCGCTCAGGGAAGGCAGGGGTGGGAGAATTGGGTTCCGGCTCTCAGTTATGTTCGTTTCGCAGTACTGTATCAAGCTGCAATCAGTTGAGTCAGTCTGGCGGTGCCTATGTGAAGTACTAGTCTGAAAGGTCACATGATCCAAACTTTGAACAACATATGAACTCCTTAAACAAGGGGCAAAACCACCAGGTCACCAACGTTACCCGTCACAACCCTTAAAGACAAATCACAAAAAGCCCATCATGGACACCACTTAAGTCCGAAAAACCCATAACAACTCTAACAGCGCAGAACAAATTCACAAAAACACTATGACCTGGACCCCAAAAGTATGTAGAATAATAGCCTTTTATAGGTTTTGGGCCATTATTTTACCTACTTTTGGGGGTTTAGGGAGCCCCCTCTCAAATCCGACAAGTCCCAACCCATGAGCCCTTCCCATCGAAAAAAAGCAAGCAAAGCCGAAACCCTTAAATGGGAGTTTCCGAAAATTAGGTGTATTCTGGGGTCCTTACAATAAGGATCCTAGTATTTAGGCTACGAAATAAGGGTCCCCTATTTTCGGAAACTCCCAAATTCGAAACCATTCTATCCCTAAAGCCTAAACCCTAAAGCCTAAAGCCTAAACCCTAAAGCCTAAACCCTAAAGCCTAAACCCTAAAGCCTAAACCCTAATTCAACATCATCTCAACGGACTGAGGGCAGCAGCAGCTCCCTCTCACTCTGCGACGCTGCCACAGCCGAGGTTTTCAGCCTGGTCTTGCAGGGTTTTATAAGGGTTTAATGTAGGGGCCTTAATAATTACTTATGTATATATATATATATATATTTTTTTTTTTTGGGGGGGGGTCCTTACTAGAATCATAATCATTTTAGTTATAATGGCCCCAAAACCCTGTTTTAAGCATTAATGGCATAGGGACTTAGGGTTTTAGAGTTGAGGGTTCCGGGTATAGAGCTTTGGGTTGGTTTAGGGCTATAGGGCTCAGAATATGGGTTTTGGAAGTCCTCAGCACAGCCTGCGCAAACTCACCCTCACGATTGTTGTTGGGGGTTTGGGTTGAACATGGCCTAGTATCAGGACCATAGCCATTTACGTGGAATGCTCATGCTTTGTTCTGATATTGTTGTATGATGTAGTGTAGGGTTGTTGTCATAGCAACACCCAAAATAAACACCCGCCAACATGCAACAGGAGTCCAGTACCCACAAACCCTGAAAATAAACTCTACTTGATGCAGGAGGTCCTCAGGGGATACTCTTACACATGCCGTGTGTCTATTTCATGAATGTTTCTGGTTTGGTCCCAGGCTCTTAGACTACAAGTCTATGCGCACGTACTCATGGATCAAACTTTCGCTAAGACTTTGCTTCTTGAAAGAGCCTCTCCACTTAAAACACTTAGTATGTCCTAAGCTCAATTGCGGTGACGGGGGTGTCGCAGGCTGTAACAAAGCTTTCCATCTGGCCGGCGACGGTCAGGAAATTTGTGAAAACCCTGTCAGGGATTGAATAGCGTGGAGTTAGAGATGAGGGTGTATGGAATCAGAGCGAACCCTCAACCTGAAGCCCTCAACCCTCGTCCCTTTTACCTTATCTCCAAGACTATATAAGAATGATGCTTCAGCGGAAATCGGGTCGACCCAGAAGTTCACCGCAGGTGCTAAGGGATGGCATACTATAGGGGCCTCAATAATTACCTATACTATTTTGGGGGGTTCCTTATTATGATTATAGTATAATGGGCCCCAGAACCCTATTCCAATTATTGAGGCCCCTTTATTAAGGTTTGCGGTCTAGGGTTCAAGATTCTCTACAGTAGGGTGCAAGAAGGGCCTGACCTGCAAAGCCAACATCTTTAGGGTTCGGTTTCCTTCTATATAGGGATGCCCCAGAGTGCTCAGCGTTCACTCATTGACTGGAACTTCCAAGTAATTTCTGACTAGATGCGCTCACTTTATTCAGTCGTAAACAAGTTGTAATTAATATAGGGGCTTTATAATTAGAATAGCGTTTTGCGGCCCATTATACTAAATTCATACTAAGGAACCCCCAAAATGGTGCAGGTAATTATTAAGGCCCCTATAGTATGCTTCCCAACGACTCCAATATGCTTGAAGCAGCTGCCCGTTAAGAAGAAAGCCAGATTCTTTCGGGTTCTGGGTTTGGGATTTAAGACTCTATAAAGCAGAGTAGAATCTACCACCCCTTCATCAAAAAAGCGATGTTAAGTACTAAGGCCCTGTATTCGGTACCAGGTTTTCGTTTTGCGCGCCCTCGGCTCTTTCGTTGGTCCAAGTCGCCACTGGTCCCCTGAAATCAGGGCTGAGCCAAAGAGCACACTCTAATAGCTGACACTGCTACTCCTGAGGGTCCTGAATCGAATTATAGTAATAGTATGGTAGACCCCGAAATCCTATTCTAATCCCTAAACCCTGAGCCCAAAGCCCTATTCCATTACGCCGGAGATGGGTTATGGGAGTTAGGGGTTCAGAATATAGGGGCTTAGGGTGCGGGTTTAGGGTTTCAGGTTGTAGGCTTTAGGGTTATGCTGAGGTTTAGAGATCAGGTTTAGGTTTTAGGGTCGATGGTGGACTTGAACGCACCTGACGGGCCAAAGGTTTCGGAACTCCCGCAAAACCCTAATCTAAATATTAAGGCCCTTATATTGGGATCTGGAGCCTCAAAGCCTTGGACCCTTTGCGTGTGAAGCCGTGCCCATACATGGCCCATGGTCGCAGCTCCAAGCGCCGAAGTGGTCCAGAGGCGTGATCTGCTTGTGTTTTAGTTGCAGTTTCGGATATGTTTTCCCGTGGTTGTGGGAAGTCCTTCCTGTACTCTCCGATACAGATCTTTTGTTGTTGCACCTGTCTTATGGTTAGGATCTCGTACTGATCATATCGGGAAGAATACAAAGAAAGAGCGCGGTGACCAGACAAGGAATAAGATTGAAGAGTACAGGTAAGCCAAATTAAGGCCCAAATCAGTTCCCGGATGTTTCGGGAGCTACGTTTGTTCGCAGTGTCCCTGGCAGTATTCAGCGTTTCAAGTCAGAGTAGACCTGTACCTCCTGCTGCATGCTTCCCTGTAGCGTGCCCATCAAGCTAGTACTACAGTATTCTAACTCTACATTCATTACAAACCCGCTAAACCCTTATAAAGCCTTCATGCATCCTTGCTTGACACCGTTGAGGACCCCAAACAGGCCTATTCGACATATGTTTCCTATATGTTCCTATATTGTGCTTGGGGATTTGGGGTTTGGGGCCACCCTTAACAGTCTGACAGCAAGTGGGTTTGTGTTCAACTCCAAATGCAGACACTACGCAAAGCATACCTTTAACCAGGGGTTCTACCGGATGCCATAAAGGCTCCTGATAGGGTTCACAAGGAAGTTACCTTGGAGTATGGAGGCATCCGTTATGCAATGCAAGGTATATGAGATTATGTGAGGCTCGAAAACAGGCAGAAGCTCTGACTCTGCCTTTGGGTCGGAGATGCTTCGGGTTTCGTCAGAACCTTGTCGTTTATGATCCATATGATATGGGCTAGAGCCCTACAAAGGCAGGTTTGGTACAGTAGGGTCACAGGCAGCGTTTCGAGTCGTGAATTAGTGGTTTTGTTTGTGCTGTTTAGAGTGCGTGCCGTTCGTGGCATAGGGTTTCCACTCACAGGATCCGAGGACTTCATATGCAAGCTGTGTATTACGGAGTTAGAACATACCTACATGTATTGATGTCACCCCACAACGCTACTTATAAGCTGCTCACTCTCCTGATGCTTCAAGTAAGCACATGTGGACCCTGCACCGGTGGAACTCCTTCATACTGACTTGCAAAAGGCCCGAACCACCAGACCCGGAACGCCAAAGCCGGTGAATGTAATGTAGATCTCGCTCCTGACCCTAAGTCCACGCGGACGACGTAGATGTGTAGCCCCAAGCAGGCAACCTTAATTCCTGATGCAGTAGAACGATTCCTCCGACCCCGGAGCCCTAAACACCGCAGCCGCAAAGCCCGAACACTAAATTGAAACCCCCAAGAACCTTAATTAATCCAACGGCCTCGAAAGACTTTAGCATATGTCCTGAAAAAACGAGGCCAAGGGCCAGCAAGCACAATGCACAAACCGACAGATGACAAGAAACAAGAAGCAAGCAACCACTTGAGTCAGTTGAACTAACCAAAGCAAGGAGTAATCAAACAGCGGAAATCACAACAGCCATATTAAAGATACATCAAGCTTGTTTAGCAGAGACCTTGATGCCATAAATCATGAGCGTTAAAACACAACAACCCTAGACCCTAAACAAGAAACCCTAACCCCTAAACCCGAAACCCTAAACCTCTAAACCCGAAACCCTAAACCCCTAAACCCCGAAACCCCAAACCCCTAAACCCCTAAACCCCGAATCCCCTAAACCCCTAAACCCCAAACCCTGAACCCTATAAACCCTAAACCCCTAAACCCCAAACCCCAAAACCCCTAAACCCTACAACAAGAAAACAACCAAAAGCTCCAGGAGGGCTGGGCCAGCCGTGTGCCGCCGCCACCGGAGCTTCCTCGGAGTGAGGCTGCCTTGGCAGGGAAGCCGAGGCCGCCTCGGCTTAAGGCAAGGAGGTTTAGGGTTTAGGGGTTAGGGGTTAGGGTTCCTTTACAGGGATCCATAAGGGTTCCTTAAAAGGGATCTTTTTGGTTTAGGGTTTAGGGGTTAGGGTTCCTTTCAAGGGATCCATAAGGGTTCCTTTAAAAGGGATCTATATGGTTTAGGGTTTAGGGGTTTAGGGTTTTAGGGGTGTAGGGGTTTAGGGGTTAGGGGTTTAGCGGTTTAGGGGGGTTAGGGTTCCTTTAAGGGGATCCATAAGGGTTCCTTAAAAGGGATCTATATGGTTTAGGGGTTTAGGGGTTTATGGTATAGGGGTTTAGGGGTTTAGGGTATAGGGGTTTAGGAGTTTAGGGGTTTAGAGTTTAGGGGTTTAGGGGTTTAGGGTTTCAGGGGTTTAGGGGTTTAGGGGTTTAGGTTTCTACAAGGAGGGTTCCTATAAGCCATCCTTGAAGGGATCTTTAGGGATAAGGGTTGGGGGTGTAGGGTTGAGGTTTTAGTTTACGGTCGGAAGCGGGGGAGCGTGATGGGGTTTGAGCTGGTTTCGGGTGATTGTGGCTAGGTTTCCGTGATTTTAGAACCGGGTTTAGACGGCCTTAGGGTTTAGGGTTTAGGAGTTTAGGGGTGTAGAGTTTAGGTGTTTAGGGGTTTAGGTTTGTTTAGACGGCCTTAAGGGGTTTCAGACAGGCAGGGCCGCAGACAAGTCCAAGCCACTCCGCAGCTGGGCCGTGGCCAGAGCTTTCAGAGACCTGGAGAGGGTTTCTAAATCTCAAAAAGCCCTCGAAAATGGCTCCGAAGCCGAAGCGAAAAGCTTCGACATCAGTGCAGAAATTCAGTTATGCCATGGCTGCCATGGAGCAGAAGCCCCGAATCAAAGTCGCCGAAGGCTTGCCGGATTCTGAGGCTGACCGAGACGGTCTTTGGAATGAGGCTGTGAATGACGAGGCTTTAGCGGTTTAGGGTCACTTTGGCGACGGCATCTACCTGCTTGCGAACTGCCGAATAGCCTGCCTGCGCTGTGTGTTAATGCCTTGGCCAAAATAGATATGCCCTCCAAAGTCCGTTCTAGTGGTTGAAACCCTACCATAATGAATGAGGTGCGCCCTACAGCCGCGACAAATGGCCGTAGGATTTCTTGCAGCTTTGGCTTAGGGTCTTTTTAGCTCCCACAGAATGATTAATATGTCACACAAATGGCCGCAGGATTCCTTTTAGCTCTGGCTTTGGGTTTTTCAGTTTTTATGTAGTGGTAGTATGCCGCGCAGCGCGCTATCAAGCCCAAAAGCCCCAACCCAAAGCCCCGCACCCTCGAGCCCTGAGCCCTTACAGCCCAACATAAATGGCCTCCAAATCAAAATGGAGCAACAACAGTGTTTTGTGAGGGCTATCACGGTCTTATGGGGGTTCACACGGTTTGTTTAAGGTTTTGTAGGTGGGTATAAGGGATTCATAAGGGTTTTATATGGCAACTGTTAACACGTGTTCTTTAGGGTTCAGGCAGACCAAGAACGACCTCCTAACTCCAGGCTATCTCCAGAGATCGAAGCGCTCTTCGATGAGGCACCCGTCAAGCTAAAGACGCAAAACGGCATAGCTACGCAAAACCTGTTACAATCTAGTAGTCATATATAAATACGGGGTAAACTTTGGATCCAGACGATAATGGGGTCGGGGTTTAAGGACAGAATCTGGAAGGCCCCGGCAACAAGCGACCCCATCGAAGACCCTAGCAAACACAGCTTCATCAGCAAAGACGGGGCCCTAACCATAAGCCTGAGCCCAAGTCTCGCATTCGGGTTCCGTCCTTGGGGGGATCCTGACAGTCGATGGATATTGCTACTCTTCTGGGCACTGGAACCCTAAACCCCTAAACCCTAAACTTACCCTAACTCCCTAAACCTCAAGCCCCTAAACCGTACACTGTGGTGCATTGAAGTTGTTTCGCTCTTTCGGCTTCTTGTTAAAGGCTCGAGGGGCTCGGGCCCAGAGTTTACAAAGATCCCAGGGTTGGGGATTTAGGGCTCCAACGTCTCGGGTTTAGCTTTGCTCCACTCGTTATGCAGGGCTGATGGCGGTGTGAACCGAGGTGTAAGACAGGATTTTCGGGTGTTGGGCGTTTGCGGCTTCGAAGCTTTGCCGATAGCCGGGCTTTGGAAAATTAGGGAGAACCTTTTTGACACCCTGCCTAGATGTTGGATCCTACGCCCGGCACCTCAGATCCTACATTCAGTCTAAACCATAGCCTAAGCAGAAACGTGCTTAGCCTCGTGTGATGTTTCGCCGGGACAGCAAGACGCTGGGCTCCGGCTTTGAATCTGATCAGGGCTTCACAAATCAGGCAGCCAAACTAACCGTATCTAAAGAGTACAATAGTTATTTATTAATTAAATAGTTATTGCTGAATAGGTACCCCGGAATGAAGGACCGCTGAATACACATGTCTTGACATGTGTTCGCGTCGAGGTTTCAACGAAATCAGCAACCGCCATCTGATGCTGGCCTCACGGAACAGCGTCCCCTTGACGCTACGTGATATCGACAAGCCTTAGACCGTAAACCTTATACCCTAAGCCCAACACGCTAGGCCATAAACCCTGGCCTTTGAAGCGCAAGCGACGAAAAAGGCCCTTGAAACCAAAAACCCTAACCCTGAACCCTAGAAAGTCTAACCCTAAGCCCCAAACTCTAAACCTCTCTAAGGCTCCGTGCCATCTCTCAAAGTCAGGCGGCACAGCTCCTCGCGAACCGGCCGCGGCAGAATACCCGGCTGGAGGTTGGGCCATGTCAATATTATTCAGTATTACCACTCTGAATATGATTCATTATGGGTATAACCATATAACATTACTACTATGAAATATTGAATACTGCTATAATACTGGTATTCTTATTCGGTGACGCGTTTTAATGAGCGGAGAGCGGCCAGACCGTTCAAGGCCAGGGAGGGTAGTACTATAGGCGCCTCAATAAGCCTCAATACCTCAAACCTTTAGTATTGCATCTGCAAGAAATCGTTCCTGAAATCTGGTTTCGGATTCCCTGCGTCGTGCTCTTGCCTTTTTGAGTTTGTTGAAGATCGCCTGTTCCTTGGGCGATGCTTTCGGGACAATGCTACCAGCATTGAGCTGACATGAAAACCCTAAACCCTAGACTCTAAACCCTAAGCCGACATCAGAGTCGCGGACAGGGTCTCAAGATCTGTAGCTGAAGCCGGGACCCCAGGCCCGAGAGTCCTGAACTGCAGCTTTAAGCTCCCGTTTAGGGTTTAGGGTTTAGGGTTGCAACAATCCTGCGTTGCCATAAACTAAGTACCCTGAACTACGGGAATTACATTCCCTGTACCCTAAACCCATGGACAATACAGGGTTCGACATCATGCTCCTGGCGGGGGAGCTTGCCCAGGTCAGTCCTACAAATGGATTTAGTGTTTAGGGTTTGCCGAAATCCCGTTGAAAGCCGCACCCTTGGCTCAAGTCCTTGTGTTGCCAGGTGCTGGAGCATGAGGCATCCGTGGGACAATGTCGGACGTTTTTGTTTGAAGACTCTAGGGCTTCAAGGTTCGCGGGTTTAGAATTTAGATCTAGGGTGCAGAAACCCACGCTAAGACTTTGAGGACCTTTTTTGGAAATCGGTTTTCCATGTTGGAGTTCTGCTGCAGGCATTGTCATGGACGGACCAGGGCATACGGTTACTGGTTACAAACATTGTTTCCGTGTGCAGCGAAAGTCAGGCATGACACTCACTGGCCGGATCTTTGGTGAGTAACAAACAACCTGCGTGCACGGCCATGAGACATGTGTCGGGCAAAACTGAAGCCACGGTTGAGGATCCGATTCAGCACGAACAACCATCTAAAGGATCGTGGGCATGTTTTGGGGATTACAGGAGCGAGCGAGGGCTGGGGTTCTTCGGGCTTTCTGTCTAAGCAGTGCACTTCAGCCCAACCGTTGTAGTGTTTCAAGAGCTGAGTTTTCCTGTCTGAGGACTAGGGCTTTGTGCTTTGTGGATGTAGGCTTGCAGCTTAGCGTTTAGTGTTTATGGTTCACGATCGAGGGTTTATTCGGGTTTGAGGTTTTGGGCTTCAGGGGTTTGCAGCGCGCAGGCACATCGCCACAAGGCCGCCAGCCACATCGCCCAGGCGCACTCGGGGCAAGTGCGTCTTTTCGTTCCTGACCACAGATGCCAGAAACCGAAATCCGAAACTTGAAACACCTAGACCTTGAGTAACTTAAAGCCTAAGTCCTGGTTTTAACCCACATGAGTGGGGTTTAACGAAGCAAAATTATTAACCCTAGCTGACCCAGAGCCCAGTTCCGAAACTTTAAATCACAAGTAGCAATCCTCACCCTGGACACGCGACAGAGTACTTCGAGACCCGAGATGCCCTTCACAAGTATCTGGTAGGTTAATTTGCAAGCCGCATGGTTGCTTACCGCTTTACTTATGACTTGCTTGCGGAGCTCCACCATCATTAAACCCCGAACCCGAAAGCTCTAGGACGAATGGATCTACTTTGCATTCTGTCTTTGCTTCTGCCAAAACGATACAGCAGCCATGCCGAGCAGTTCCTTGTTGGGATCACCTTATAGAATTCTAAATATGAACCCCCAAAAAGAACTACTTTGGGGCCTATGGGTAGGCTTCAGGGTAGTATCCCAGAAGCCGCTCCGGTAACATTGAAACTCGTGCTTGAGGGTCCAAAGTTAACGATTAAAGGTTGCGGACTCTGTGCTTTGAGGCACAGGGTTGAGGGCTGGGGCCGGGAAAGGCGTTGCATAAACCTACGCGTCCGAGCTCTCCGGCAATAAAATCCTACCGAACGCCCAAAGCCGTGACATCCAAAAGCCTTCCTAATCCTTCCGAAAACCTTAAACCCTAAATTTCCCTGAACCCTCGACTCCCCAAAAGGCCTGGCACTCCAGTTCGTCTTCCCGGCGCCAGCGCGCTGCGCTGGCCATTCAGCGCCGTTTCCGTGGGCTGCGAGGGCGTAGGCGATAACGCCGGTATTAGGGCTATTAGGGTTTGGTTTAGGGTCTTGGGGGGTTAGGGTTTTGGGGTTTAGGGCTTTTGGGATGGGGGTTTAAAGTTTAAGGTTTGGGGTGGTTTAGGGTTCTTCTGAAGGGATCCTCTTAAAGGATTCCTGTAGAGAGCTTCTTCAGAGGTTCAGGACTCAGGGCATCTTGACAGGTTATTCTCGGATTTTTAGGGTTTTGCATGATTTTCTGAGTGGTTCATAATACGGGCTTTTAGCCCAACAGCTAGCTACCCTGTCCAAAACAAGAACTCTTTTGCCCAAAGCCTGCCCAATGAACCTGTAGCGACCCGCATCTTTGGATAGCTTTGCTACAAGAGAGCACCAACAAGCATACACAAGAAGGCCCTTCGGGTTGCATGCACACCCACCTCAAGCAAGCTCAAGGCTGACGCGATTTTGCCTGATCATCACAATCAAGCATTCCGGAGTGTGCCAGAAGAAGGCATGAGAGCACGTCTAACGAATCTATTCCACAAAAGCCCGGGCGTTTTGACTTCATCTCGGGCTATGAATCGGCTCCAAATCCTGAAAACACAAACACCAAACGCCAAATAAGAACATCCTACTAAACCCTACACTCACTCACTCATACGCTCAACAGAGGGAAGCTCGACGAGTTTTGCCCGAAATGAAAAGCCCTCTGAGAACAGCCATAAGCCGTGAAGACACGCTACAGCGCGAGCATAGTTTAGGGTTTAGGGTTTAGGGCTGAACGCCGCGTATGGATAGCCCATACAGCGATTGCACACCGCACGCCTGCCCTAGCTTCACCGACTACACCCTAAACCCCAACCTAAACCCTAAACCCCAAAGCCTATACCCTAAACCCCAACCTAAACCCTAAACCCCAAAGCCTATACCCTAAACCCTCCTAAGCCCCAAACGCCCTGAACCCCCGGTGAGGAAGGCGCTCCTGGAGAGCCAGCAGCAGGCCGCGAAGCGGAGCCTGGACTCAACTAGACCAAGAAAGCCTAGTGTTAGGGTTTATAGGGTTTAGGGGTTATAGGGTTTAGGGTTTATGGGGCTTATAGGGTTTATAGGGCTTATAGGGTTTATAGGGTTTAGGGGTTATAGGGTTTAGGGGTTATAGGGTTTAGGGGTTATAGGGTTTAGGGTTGATAGGATTTATAGGGTTTATAGGGTTTAGGGGTTATAGGGTTTAGGGGTTATAGGGTTTAGGGGTTATAGGGTTTAGGGGTTATAGGGTTTAGGGGTTATAGGGTTTAGGGGTTATAGGGTTTAGGGGTTATAGGGTTTAGGGGTTATAGGGTTTAGGGGTTATAGGGTTTAGGGGTTATAGGGTTTAGGGGTTATAGGGTTTAGGGGTTATAGGGTGTATAGGGTTTAAAAGGTTTTACATGGTTTATACGGTTTATAGGGCTTATAGGGTTTATAGGGTTTAGGGTTTAGGATTTGAGGTCTATGTAATGAGTAGTAAAGCTAGGGTTTAGGGTTTAGCCTGTTTAATGGTTTAGGGTTTATATAAGGCCTACAGGGTCTCCAAAATACTGTTTCTTATGAGGGTTCCTTTTTATACTAGTTTTGTTTCCTCTGTAGCGGTTTTGATCTTTAGGGGTCGACGGGCTCAGGGCTTATAGGGTTTGTGGAACCAGAAGTAAAACTATTCCTTGTTACGCACAGTGTAACGTACAACCAAACCCTATTGAAATTGTGAAGACATCTTTATTTGCGCTGATCGTGGTTTGGAGTTTCTCGAGGTCTTTTGAAGGGTCCTACTACGACCTGAGCAGCTGCGGCTTAAAACCCCTAACGGGATTTCCCATGAATCAAACCCTGAACCCTAAACCCTAAACCCCCAGACCATGAAGCTGACACCACCACACTCTGCGCAGAGCATTGAATCCGCACTTGCCGTAATCCCTGAGTCAGAGCCTCCTTTGGGCCCGAATGCCATCCAATATAGGGGCCTTAATTCTTACCTAGACCTAGACTATTTTGGGGGGTTTCTTAGTATAGTTGTAGTATAATGGGCCCTAAAACCCTATTCTTATTGTTACATAAGGCCCCGATACTACGACAACCTTAAAACATAAAACTGGATTTGGCAGGCTTCGAGCTCCAGAACTATGCTTTGGGTTTGAGGTCCTGCATATGCTCCAGGGTGCGGGCTCTGTAGGTTTCGTGAAATGCGCTTTAGACTCCGATTAGCCCTATATAGCTCGGCTTATGCTAAGACTGTTGCTCTTTCGTAGCAGCTCAGCGCTTAAACCTAAAGAAGTTCCTGGACTTACATCACCTTGGACCTGAAAGTTGTTTGGCTTATTACCTGACCCCATGTACCCTCAGCTTCCCTGCCCAAGCCTTCCAAAGCCTTGTCAAACCCGTGAACCACCCTCTAGCCTCAAGCAAGCCCCGTTTTTAAAGAACTAAGCCCTAAGTCCTAAAGCGTAAGCCTGTGAGCCAGAAATCATACACCCTAAGCCCAAACCCCTAAACCCCACAGCCCTAACCCCTAAACCCCCTAAACCTTAAACCCTAAGCCCAGAACCCCCAAAGTCGAACTATGAGGTCCCAGGATTTCCTCCAACCCTAAATCCCCGAACCCTAAACCTTAAGTCGATGGATGTCGTTCTGAGACCAGGGCAGGCAGACATTAAAGAGGAGCTCAAGAAGAAAACCTACACCGAATTCCCCCAAACCCCAAACCCTACACCTAAACCCCTGAACCCCTGAACCCTAAGCCCTACACCGAACTCCTGAGGCTTCAGGCCTGGTTTCGGCGCCGGAGGCCGACCTTCCTGGGTAGGGTTTTGTTCAACGGTGCGTCTCTGCTGGGTTTATAGAGTTTATAGAGGTTTATACAGGTTGTCGGTGGGTTTATAGGGGTTTAGGGTTTGGGCTGCGGGCTTTTAGCCGTATCTTGGGAGTTGGGCTGTTTTTGCTGCTTTTTGTGCCTGCAACGGCGTTTGAGGGTGTTCCCTTGGATGCTTTGTGAGGGGTTCTGCTTGGGTTTGTTAGGCCGAGGCTCTGGCTTCTGTCCTGTCCTCGGCAGCTTTTTAGTAGGCTTTCGGGCTCAGATGGGCTCAGTATTGAAATTTAGGGTTTAGGTTTTTGGTGATCTACTGCTGCTTTTGTTCCAAGAGGTGTCGATAGTTTTATCGGGTTCAGGGGGGTTGTCTACATGCAAATCCC
This sequence comes from Symbiodinium sp. clade A Y106, assembly GCA_003297005.1. NCBI lineage: Eukaryota > Dinophyceae > Suessiales > Symbiodiniaceae > Symbiodinium > Symbiodinium sp. clade A. The sequence goes on along the minus strand of BGNK01002501.1, from coordinate 65,143 downwards.
ATTCACATCGTAATGAAATCCTCTAGAGTCCTTCCAACATCCTAGAACCCCCTTGTAATTCCTTCAGCATATCCGTTCATATGTAGCAGCCTGAGTGACTACCAATATCATCCTGAGCGTTCCTGGGTCTATGTGTATTATACTAGACCCCAAGGACGCTATTGAATTATTGAGGCCCCGAACTTACGCCTTGTTCTAGCTATACTATACTACCATACCTTTTCTGTACTTTCCTAGACTATACCACATGACCCCAGTCTAACAGTGTACTCATTAAGGCCCCTTGTCGGCCCCCCTTGGGTCTGCACTTCTCGGGCAGGTTCTGGCTCGCTTACGTGCGCGCCCGCAACCGCAGACGCGCTGCGACAAAGATCCAGGTGTGAAGATTCTTGGGTTCAGACTTTAGGGTTTCGGGTTAAGGGTTTATGGGTTTATAGGGTTTAGGGTTCAGGGTTTCGGGATTCTACGGTCCTGGTTGAGATAACGTTCTCGGGTCTAGGCTTCGTAAGTTCTACAGGTCGTTGGGGCTTTCGACGTAAACTGTAAATGTTTTCCAGCAAAGTGGTGCTGTAAGTTAGTTGGCATACGGCTTAGGGCTTCTAGACGGCTTTGTGTTGCTATAAGGCCCTTCCGTAAGGGCCTTATCGGTTTGCACAAAGGGCTTTACGAGGGTTCTATGCATTTGCTACTACTCTACGGTGTTTCTATGCGGGTTCGCACAGGATTCTAAGGAATCTAAATGGATTTTTGTGAAGTATCTTATGAGGGCCCCAGAGCTCTGAACTTGGAAGATCAAACTTTAGATCCCAGCAAGACCTGAAAGCCTCAAAAAACCGCATTTGTGCCGTGACTGCCTAGCCCCAAGACCACAATGGGGATGGTCTTTTGGGGCCTAATTCCATACAGCCCAGCCCTAACCCTCAACCCGTACCTTAACCCGGAAGAACCTACCTTCTTAAGGACTTATATAGGGAAATCATAATGAGGAGCCCTAAAGAGGTAGGTTATTCAGGGTTAAGGTAGACCCTAAAGTTTAGGCTTGAGGGCTTCGGACTTAGACAGGCGGGCTTGCAAGAAACCGAGGCAATCGGATGAAGGGATCCTGATCCTAATCTTGGGGAACTGGGACATGGGAGTTTCCGAAAATTAGGGGTACCTTATTTTGGGGTCCTTATACTAAGGATCTTACTATTTAGGGTACTATATTAGGGTCCCCTATTTTCGGAAACTCCCAAATCCAGAGCCACCTGCAAAGCCGTAGATAAATGGGGTTTAGGGTTTAGGGTTTAGTATAATAGAGCCTGTAGAACTCCTCTGCATAAAAAGCGTACCTTGAAAGCACAAAACTATACAAGTCGCTTCGAAAACCTTAGTCTAAGTGCCACCCCATCCCTAAAAAACTCATGATGGAAATTTACCTCCTGTCCTGAAGCCCTCAGCCCTATACGTTAAACCCTATCACAACTCATTATGTGCTGTTTGGACCTCGAGAGGCCTGGCATCGCGGCGGGGTCGCCAGAACAGAAGTCCGGCCCCGAGAGCCTGGATCCTTTAAAGCACCGTAAACCCTGCACTTTAGACCCGGCCCAAACTTATTGGCTGTAAACTCAAATTTTCAACTTTTGGGGTTCTTATAAGGTAGTCGATTCTGAAAGTTTCAACTTTTATTCCCTTGGGTTTTGGGCCAGTGAGCAAAACCCATAACCCTAATCCAGGGCCTCAAACAATATTACTAATCATTACTATTCTGGGGGGTTCCTTACTATAATATAGTATCATGGGTTCCAACACCCTATTCTAATTCTTAAGGCCCCTATATTAACGCTAAGCCCTCACACTCCCCAACCACCCTAAACCAGAATTCCTAGACCCCTAAACCCCCAAAACGCGAAACACAAAACCCACAACTTAAAGTCGTTGTTTTTTGCGCCTAAAGCAGTTCTCCTTTGGGGCTGGGGGGGTTCTGTGACTGACGATGGCTTGCTGCAGGCAGAGCCCAGAGCAAGCCAAATTGGATCCAACCTCTAAGTTGGCACCGATTTAGGGTTTTATGGTTTGGGGCTCAGGGTTTAGGGTTTGGGGTTTAGTGTTTAGGGTTTGGGGTTTGGGCTTTAAAGTTTAGGGCGCCAAACATAGCACGCAGCCGTTTTTTGGCATGGTCCTGAGGGCCAAGGCCCTGCAAGATGAGAAAGTCGATCCCAACACCGGCCCAAAACACCAAGCCTCCCCTAAGCCCCAGACCCTAAAACACTCCTCAACTCTAAGCCCCTAAACTCTTCAAGCCTAGCCCTTAGCCCCTTAGGAACACTTGCAAGAAACCGTCCCCACGGAACCCTCTAATCGAACCCTTACAGAACCCTTCAAGCATCCTTCAACAGGACCCTTAAAAGTAACCCTTTAAAGGATCCTTGAAAAGAAGCCTTAAAAGCATCCTTGAAAAAGAACCTTTATTTAAAGCCCTTTAAAGGATCCTTGACAGAACTCTTACAAGCATCCTCCAAAACGAGCCCTTTAAAGGAGCCCTGAAGCCCAGGTCTACGGACTCCTCGTCCGAAGAGCCTTTTGGGCTGCCCGGATACAGGCAGGGCCCCCAAAAAGCACGGAAGCAAAGCTCAGGGTTCAGGGTTTTGGGTTCAGGGTTTTGGGTTTAGGGTTCAGGGTTTAGGGTTTAGTTTCTGAAGCCCACTAAGGTAGGGATGTTCCAAACCCTAAAGCCCTAAACCCTGAAGCACAAACGGGGATAGGGATTTCCCATTTAGACCCTCTTTTACTGAAGCCCGGGATATGCCACACCCTAAACCTTAAACCCCAAATGCCTGTGGCTTTGTCCTTTTGATGGCCCCTCAGGCGGCGTTCCGCGGCTTGCGTGCTAGGCGGATGTGGATTTGTGATTTCGGGTTTTAGCATTGGGTTTAGGTTTCAGGGGCCTAGAGTTTAGGGGTTTAGGTTTTAGAGGTTGGGGTTTGGGGTTTGGGTTTGGGGTTCAGGTTTGGAGTTTAGGGCTTAGGGTTCATGGGTTTTTTGTATATTTGGGATTTAGGGTGCTCTTCGGGGATTGGTTTTAGCAAACTGAAACTCAATGTTTCGGTTTTTCTTTCAAGGGTACGTACTATACAAGATCCTTCCAAAGAATCTAGAAGGAATTAATTACAAGAATATTAGAGGTAGGGATCTAGGATTTAGGGTTGGGGCTGGGGGTAGGGTTTAGGGTTCAGGATTCTTGCCTCGTGGCTTTAGGGTCGCGGGGTTTTGAGGGGTAGGTGTGTCGGCTTTAGGTTCGCTTTTGGTGCTTAGGGGACATAATTCGAGCTACCAGAACAGTAACAGTAAGGGCTTGACAAAGATTCATGAGTGTTCTTGAAGGTTGCTTCTGGGAAGGGCTTAGATTTTAGGGTTTTCGATTTTGATTTCAGAGCTTGGCACCTGGGGCTCGACATTTACTGTGGAGGACAAAAGGTTCCCTAATGGTCCCATCGCCGAACTAACAATAAGACGCTCCCCCAACCCAAAACTCCTTAACTAATTATCAGGTGGTTTGGACCCTAAGGGTGTTGTTGCCCGCCAGTGATGCACGAAGGCTCTCTTTGATGTCCGCTCACGGTCTAAAGTCTACAGTTGCCCCTATATAGACTTGTGACTCATAACTGCCCGAAGTGTCGAAGTGGGATTGCTCGAACTCCGTTTTGAAAGCGTAAACTCCTTGATCCGAAAGTAGCGGAAGCCGTACTGTAGGAAGTCTCAAGGACCCCAGACGGACTGGAAGTTGCAGACGCCGTCAAGTCCAGCGCCATAAGTACTCCGACGCGCCAAGAAAACGCGGGGTATACCTAAGCCTTGAGCAGCACCACAGCCTGCAGGCGAGTGCAAACCTCCGTCAAGCCGTTCGGATTAGAGTTAGGGTTCAGCCTGAGTTTGGAACCCTAAACCCTAAACCCTAAACCAATACATCCCAAACCCTTTGAGTCTCTAGATCCTTCCAGCGGACAGGATCTTCTACGACAAGCAGAAGAGGGCCGCCAAGAAGATTCAAGCTCACTGGCGCTGGAAAAGGCGCGTGAGAGAAGGAGAGAGACAGAGAGAGAGAGAGAGAGGAAGAGAGAGACAGAGAGAGATAGAAAGAGAGAAAAAACAAAGAGAGGGAGAGGAGCGAGGGAGGAACGGATGGAGCCTTAATGGTTTTTAGAAACCTAGACCCCGAGCTTCCTGAAACTTTGAACTTCAAGACCCGACAGTTAGGGCCCTAACCCCTAGCCGGGGTTTTGGTCTAGCAGCGCACCCCGATGCGTCCGATACCGCAGGTCAGAGTTTAGTGTTGAGGGTCGGGAATAATACAGTTACCAGGAAAACCGCAAGGCAGGGATCCAACTGCATCAAATCCATAGCTCTGCAGCTGAACCCCCTATTGCAGCCCACAGCAACCCGGCTCAGAATCTTGAAGAAGCCTACGTGAAGTCCTCCCTTTAGAATACCTGGAGCGTTTTATGTGAAGTCGGCAGCCCCAAATCTTACATCGAAGATCTTCCTAAACCCTATACTATTGGGTGTACGTAAAAACACAACTTCAAAATCCAACAGCCCAAGGCCCCAATACCGAAATAGCCTTCTATGCTCTGGCAGGTTGTGGACAGCTTATGTGCGCTTCCGAAAGCAAGGCAGTTAGCTCTTCTTTGCTTCTGCCATTCTGGCTTAGAGCCCTAGGTTTCGGGTTTTAGGCCCCAAACCCTAAACCGGGGTTTGGGTTCAGAATGCGATCAGAAAGCATCTGTGGATCCAACGAAATACCTCTTGTCTCTGGAGTTTATGCCGTGCTACGAACACAAGGTTCGAGCTGCTCATAGGCCCCTAAACCCTAGAACCCTCATCCCTGAACAGAACTAAGACTAAGCTGTTATGATTCAGGATTCCGAGGGTTTGTAAGCTCATCCGCGGCACCGCAAAACCCCGAAGCGCAGAAAGCCTCGAAATCCCAAACCCTATGCCCTCGGCGAGGGCCCCTTAATTTATTCTTAAATTCTCAAGCCTTAAATCCTAAACTTTACACCTCTAAACCCACCACCCCTGCATATGAAGGGCCGGCGGCGGCGCTTCAAAAAGCCTCTTGCACATGTCCAAAACCGCTCTGTCAATGATTCTCAGGCCGCATGCCTGTTTGTCAACCACGGCTGCCTGCAGCTGAGCACAGCTAACAAAGTCCGTGAAGAAGGGGCCGTGTACCCGTCCATGGTGCTCGATGTGTTCAGCTCATGCCAGGAACAGGGACCGTAGCTGTGGAGTGACCCTCTGGCAGAGGGCATCCACCTGCCCTGGATTGTCAGCGTTCAAAGTCTGCTTGGCCACCACTGATTTCTTGCCACACCCGCGGGTTGTAGGGCTCCGGGCTTTTATATGTTTACGATATGGTCAATATTATATGATATATATATACATTACACATGAATTTCTTTCTTCTTCCAGCAGGGATGAGTACCTTCTTGTCTCAACATTTTCCTCGTCACCTAGGGTTGAGTCACTAAGACGAGCTGCTTAAACTCCTTACAGGTCCCCAACGCATCAGCAGGTCGAGCCGCTGTCCGCATCGAAACGATCGCGAGAGGATTTCTTGCCCGTCGGAGGCTGGGAGCAGTGTTGGGACCTGCCTGGTACTTCACCAACCCGTCCGGCTCCAGTGACTTGAATAGTAGGTTGCTAACTACATAATATGTGGCCCAGAAACCCATTGTTTATGTAGCTGGAGCCCTAAAGAACTACATTGTAGATCAAGTCTATGCTGATTCGTTTGCTGGGACCCTTACAAAATATGTTCGTTGTAAGTCTTAGGAGGGTAGATTTGGTTTAGGATTGTAGGAATCTGTTCAGGGTATAGCGTGCCACTCTGACAGGATGTAGTGAATGTAGTGCCACCCATGCACAACCTACCGAAGCTGCATAATGCTATGCCCTTGTCGTAATGTTGGTTTGCTTGTTTGTGTTTTCTTGTGACTGGTATCTTTTCGATGTTTCGACGGTCCCCTACGGTGCTTGTAGAGACGTACTTGGGTATCACACAGTAGTTTATGGTTTCGATTTACGGCTCAGTGGTTTGGGGGTGGCTAGATTCAGCAAAGAGTAGGATAGTTGTTATTTGCCAGTTTTCCCTTACAGGCCCCACATGAAATTACCAGCAAATAAATACATCAACACCCTATTCTAGTTATTCAGGCCCATTTATCGGTGTTTGTTTTATTGTTTGTTTCGCTTTGGATTTGGGCATAGGCAAATTGAGGGCCACTGAGGTTTCGATTGTAATCTCAGAATTTGGTTTTCGAGCCCTCAAGGTTTTCGCAGGAACTTAGAGCCCGTGAGGTTCGGCCTGTAGGGTTTGGGTTGTAAAGTTGGAGGTTCTGAAGTTCTAGGACCCCCAATAGGGCCCTTTAATACAGGCCTTATGGCCCTTAATGGTGGGTATTTGGGGTATATTAGAGGGTTCTAGACTTTCGTCTGATATCTGCGCATCCCACCCCAGAAAGCCGAACCTACGACTGCTCCAACAGGGTATCTGCTAATCTCAGCCAGCAAGGTGCCTCGAGAAGTTTCGGGGTTCAGGGTTTAGGGTTTAGGGCTTTAGGGTTTAGGGTTTAGGGTTTTAGGGTTTAGGGTTTTTGGGTTTTAGAGTTTAAGGCTCAGGGTTTTAGGGTTTATAGGGTTTAGGGTTTAGGGGTGCCTCAAAGTGACGACCGCTTCACTCTCAGGCTTACTCTCATGCTTGTACTGTGAACAAGGCTCGTATACTTCTATTTACCTTCGTCGACGTATAATTCGGTACATACCATATAGCTTATGTACTTAAAGATATGTAGATATGTATGCGACCATATCTATGTCTATTATATGTAGATGCACGAAGTGCACTTGACGGCCTTTCTGTTTCTGGAAGTCCTACACCCTAAGCCCTAATCCCTAAACCAAGGCGCCTCAGGCCTATACCGAAGGCCTGAGGCGCAAAGCTCTGATCCGGCGCAGGTGGCAGAAGGTCGTCCAGATCCGAGCAAAGGCTGTTTAGGGTTTAGGGTTTTGGGATTTCACCAAGCATGAACTCTTAATGAAAACCTGAAACCTGTAAACCCCAAAATCCTAAACTCCTGCACCCACACACACACACATCCACAACTCGTTGACCCGTTTTGGGGGAATCAAGACAAGAAGTGGCAGTCGCAGATATCTTCAGATGTGAGCCATCCATGCACTGACAAGTCAAGCACGTCACACGAGGTTCGTGTTGCTGCGGGGGGCCGGGGGCTTTGGGTCTTGGGTGGCTTCGGGGACAGCATTGGGTTCGAGGTTGGGTTTATAGGCATTTATAGGTTTTCATTATGGGGATTAGATAGAGCCCAAACCTCCAGGCTGTTCAGGTTGGGTTTGAACCCCCAAATCCTTATAAACCCTATAAACGCTAAACTCAGACCCTAAGCCCAAACCTTAAGCCCCAAACCCTAAGCCCAAACCTTTTTTGGTTTGTTATTGGCAGTTCCGCCTGGTCGTCCGCGTTGCGCTTTTGGTGCACCGCTTCCTTCGTGTGCTGAAGCAGCGGAGGTGGGGTTGAGGCTTTGGGCATTAGGGCTTAGGGTAATTATGGGGGCTCCTTAATTAATGAATTTCGGGGTCTTATATGATTCGTCAAACGTTTTGCGCAAGTTCTACAAGGTGATTACAAGAATTTGTGGTGTGTTTCAGGGGCTTTGTAAAGCGTAAATCGCAGGGCGTTGTGAAGATGTTGTTTTTTGTTGTGGGTCTTAATAACGGGCTTATGTAGAGTTTACGATCCCTCTCGTAAGACGGATTCATTAAGCATTTTGGTATCCAGAAGGAGACACTAGGTCAGAGAACTAGGAATTTTGACCAGGTTGTTGCCGGGCACTGTTTCTGATCATGTTAGTGACATCTCACGATCGAGACTCTTGACCAATGTTTCGGAGATTTCGTCATGCAGACAGGCTTCTTGTTGCTCACGCTTTCTACATACATCTACATACCCTACACAGCAAGACCCATACTTTTCTGAAAAGACTGAACCCCAAACGCCCTCAGGCCCCCGACCCCGGTGAGAGCCCCTGAACCCCAGACCCGCACTTTAGCCCCCGCTAGGCCAGGCCTTATGCCTGGAGCGGTATAGGCTCTTATGACCACTTCAAGCCTTGACTGCTAGGATCCCTTTAAAAGAAGACCCCCCGAGGAGCCCTTATAATTTCTGTAAAGTCAATCTTTCTCGAGCCTTGCAACGCCTAGGCTTACGGCAGTCTGCCCTGAACCTGAAGACCTCACCTAAACTTTAAACCCTAAACTTAAACAGACCCTGAAGCCCCAAAGGGGGGTCTTCAGAAAGAACGGGCCCACCCGTAATCTAGAACCCTACGTAGCAGGATCCTCATCACAGAAGATCCCGTTCAAGCACCTTAACCGGGTACCCTTAAACCTAAACCCTGAAACCCTAAACCCTAAGCCCTAAACCCAACCCTGAGCCTGAACTCCATGTACACCGGCAGGCATGGCCGGAAGGAGAAGGAGCTCTGGGCAGCGACTTTGCCAGAACTTGAAGGAACTTGGGATGTAATATAGGGGCCTTAATCATCAGAGTGGAGTTCGGGGCCCCATTATACTATAAGTATAATAAGGGGAACCCCTTTAGGGTTTAGGGTTTAGGGTAGTATTGGTAATCATATGTGAGTTTCAGAGAAGAAAGTAGCCTCGTTTGGAACCCTGAAGAGAACCATTCCTACTACAGAAGAGCAGCCCAAGGACCTGAACCCCTGAACCCTATACGGGAGTTTCCGAAAATCAGGGGTACCTTATTTGGGAGTCCTTATAATAAGGAGCCTACTATTTAGGGTATTATATTAAGGTCCCGTATTTTCGGAAACTCCCATACGACAACCCCATGTGCTATAACCCTAAATCCATTGTGCTCGCGAAGTGGGCTTCCAAACTGTGCATCAGCAGATCAGCTGATCGGCTGATCGGGTGGTCGGGTTTCGGGTTTAGCGTTTAGGGGTTGAGGGTTTAGGGGTTTAAGGTTTAGGGTTTTTTGGGTTTAGGGGTTTAGGGTATAGGTTTTAGGCTTGATAGACTGATCGGCCGATTGGCTGATCAGCTGATGCACGGTTTTGGGCCCAAAAGCCACGAAGACTGCCTAAAACAATAAATTAGGTTTCTGGAGGCTGAAGGTCTTCTAGGTTCTCCAGTAGTACCCTTTTACCCTTTTCTTTTTGGGTTCCCTTATTAAAACCGAATAGTAGGAAAAAGGGTACCCTTATTATTAAGGGGCTACTGGGGAACCCAGTCTTTAGCTAGTGCAAAACCCACAGTTTTGGGTTTCGCGTTTCGGGTTCAGGGTCGAGTTTGCGGCATGAGGTTTCTATGGTTTGTTTTAGGATCCCAGAATAGCTCAGGGACACTTAGGGTTTGCTCTGACCGCAGTCATTATGTGCACTTGGAAAACGAACGCTTACATTAAAGAGTACTACAGCAGGCTGAACAATTGCTGGGTGCGTTACTACTAGAACATACCTCTAAACCGTATTGAAAGTATCACTTATTTTTGGCCTCTATACTGTTTTCATGGTTTGCAAAGGAAGGATCCTGGGATTCGGTGCCGAGTTTGCCGTTTGGTAGGGTTTAGGGTTGAGGGTTTAGGACCCAGGATCTTTAACGACGACGGGTGGGGTTTTACAAGTTCATTAGGCAGCAGCATTTGGTGGTGTTGGTCTGGGATCCAGGAGGTTTAGGGTTTAGGGTATAGTAAGAGACATCAACAGATCATTCCAGGCCTGAAGCCCGATAAAAGGGTAGTTGCAAGTCGGGGTTTTTCTGCACAGAAGCCCAGCTTTGTTCAGATACTTGGGCCTCCTTGGGCTTCATAGGGTTTAGTGTCAGCTTGGCGTTTTGGGGCTTAGGCTTTGTGAGTTTCGGGATCCCCTGTCGAGAATGCCTCCTGACCGTGTTACCGTCACCCATAGTTTTTGCTGTCACCCATAGCATGCACAGGTGCGGTACCTGCAGAAGCGCTGGCGCCGGAAAAGGCACCCGTGATCGCATTGAACGTCAGTGACTGCTAACTATCTTCAACTTGTGGGCGTCGCCACATAATAACCAGCATCATCGTCCCCACCATCATCGCCGTCATGCTGGTCATCATCTTCTTCTTCTACATCATCATCATCAGCATCCGTTTCTTGGTTCGCAGTTCTCTCTTGCCTCCAGACGGCATCATCCAAACCGGAAGCCCAAACCCTTTGCCAAAGAGACTCCGACTCCGATTTGAAGGTCTTCAGAATCTCAAAACTTAAATCTAAACTCCTCAAAACCCTAAGCCTGAAGCCGTGTAAGGCCTAAACTTGGGCCTGAACCGTTCGGGGGCAAATCGAAATCTAGAGTTTAGAGCGTGCACACTTGAAGCCTTAGCCTTCGTAAGCTTGCAAAAGTACCTAAACCTCGAACCAGAAACCCTTAACCCTGATGCCCCTAATCTCTACAACACTCAACTCCCCAAGCCTTTTCGGAGGCTTTGGTTAATCGTCCAACGAGCCATGCAGTCCGCGAAGGCAGAGGCAGAAGCCCACGCCAAGGCCGGGTAGGATGTGTCTCTTGATTTAGAAGCAGAGTAACTAGGTAACCTGTAACCTTTTGGGGTACTCTAATCCCTATATGAACGGACCAAGAATAAGTGAAATTTTCGTTCCCCTAGGATTCTTGTTTTGTCTGATTAGGGTTTTTTTGTTTTCTGGTTCCGTTAGCTTTTGAACGTTGTGTATGTTGGGTGCAGCGCTCCTCGCGTAGGGTTTTGGGTCACAGGGTTTGGGGTGCAGGGTTTTGGATGGCAGGGATTCAGGAAAACGGTTTGGGACCCTGTGCTCAACGTCTTTTGACCGGTCCCTAAACCCTAAACCCTAAACCGTGTCCGCCAGGCAGAGGCTTTCCAAAATCACATGTTGACGAGGAACATGCCGAACTGCGTGACTGATGCTAACCCCCAAACACTAACAAACCATGTATGTAGCCCTTTGACAACCCGTGAAAAGTCTATGCAAAAAGCATATAAGAAGCAATGAAAAGCCTAATCTGCTTACCAAAGCCCTACAGTAAGAACCCTTCGGACCTGCATAGCCCCATACATCCGTGTATACAGACCCATAACACTCAAAAAACACGTATAGTACCAGGAGGCTGCAATGGCAGCGGCAGCGGCCGAGGACGCCGTGACTACCGCGTCCGAGGTCTTGGCCCAGGGCTTGTGGTAAAAGGTTCCCCGAAAGGGTGCTGTCCAGATTTTTTTAAGGGGTTTGTAGGGCCTTGGTAAGGGTGCTGTAAAGTTTCCCTTAAGGGGTTTGTAGGGGTGCTGCGTTGCTTTAGGATCTTGTGTTGTATTTGGCGAAGTCCGAAGCCCTAAACCCCAAACGTCTATGCACCCTTGACCGGGCACTGTCCGCCCAAACTCCAAGAAACATCTTGAATGGATGTACGGCTGGTTCAGGCTTTAGGTACTTCGTCGGCGACACCCATACTTCCAGTTCGTACTTCTTGCTTCCTGAGCCTGAGCTCCAAAGCATAACTAAGGACTTAAGGACCAACCCGAAAGCCCTCGACGTGAAGCTGGAACCCCTGCATCGTTTGACACCGAAAACTCTAGCTGCTCTAGCTTCTTCCATCCTGAGCCCTGGGTTACAGGGTTTTGGGTGTAGTTGTAAGCTAAACATAAGAGCTTACTTCCACAAGCGCATGCCACAACCCCCGTAAGCCTCAACCCCATCTTTCAGGATCACAAGAGCCACCCTGGCGGGGTCGGGACCCGTCCCCCTTTCTGGTGGGTAGTAGTGATAAGTAGAAATAATGCTGGTCTTCATCGTAGTACGAGCAACAGTCGTATTATAGTAGTGGGCCAGGTAGACCTTGAATTCCGGAACTGCATGGACCGCAGGCTCCGGGGCATCCCCCAACGACGGCCAGCACCGCTGGGGCAGGTGAGTGTCCATGGGTCGAGGGAAGGCTTATGTTCGGTCCTTATAGGCGTTGATGCTTTGTTGATCTTCAAAGGCAGTTCAGTCCCTGTAAATGATAGCCGATCGAAACATGGACAGAAAGCCCCAAGACCCTGAAACCCTAAACCCCTAAACCCCTAACCCCTAAACCTTGGAGACTCCCGGAAGCCCTGCACCCTCTTGAACGTATACGCAAACCCTCCAAGCAAGCCCCAGGACCTAATGTAGGAACCTTAATAATTAGAATCGGGTTTTGGGGGTTCCTAATTATAATTGTAGTATAACATACCCCCAAACCTATTCTAATTATTTAGGCACCTACCGTAAACCCCAAGCCCCAAAACCCCCCAGGGCTAGACCCAGAGACGAAATCCTAAATCCTACCAGGACCCGCCAAGGGGCCTTCAATAGAGGCCTTATCGGCCCTTGATAGTAGGTATTTGGTGTATATAAGAGGGTAGTTGGGGGGTCTAGCTAGCCCTGAATCCTATAGACAGTGCCTAGTTTTTGGATGACAATGAAGCTGAACGCATTGCAGCATGATCCCTGCGTCACTGAGTTACCAGACGGAACGAGGGCCGATCTAACAAAAAAGTTACACTGGAGAATCCAGGTAAAGGGGAAACTGTAACACCTTTTAGAACAGAGAGTCTAGTTGGGCCCGATAAATATCGAGCCCGATTTCCCGAAACTGTCCAAAGAGTAGAACGTCCGTGGGCCGTCGGGTATTTGGAGTCTGTAGACAGAGTTTTGGTCTGAGCTCTTTAGGGCTTATCGGTTACCGATGAGCTAAAGGAGTCACACCCAGATCCTTGGTTCCCAGCTAAAGCCCGAGCCGGAAAACTCAAAGTCAGTCTGTACCTGCTTGCACCCTAAATTCTCAAGCCTAAAATCCCACGGGCCTTCACCTGTATGTTAGACACCCTGTCTGTCTGTGCAACCTTAACTTAAAACTACAATACCAGCTGCCGCGGAGCATCATGGCAACCCTTAAGCCGTATGTAAACCTTGAGCCCCCGAGCCCCAACCCACACCCCAAACCTTAAACCTTTAACTTCATCCCAACCCGCATCATGTCCGCAAGGCGCAGCCGCACCGAAACCGACCTTATCCTTCGCGGCCAGCTTGGCCAGCAGTTTCGTGCGCATCTCCGAGGACCTCGGTGCATTTTTGTTTGTTTGTATGTGCTGGTTGCTTTAATGGGTTGCAAGGGTTGGAGTTTGGGGCTCAAAGTTTCTCACTAGTGTTTCATTTGACTTTTGTATGGTGTTGTAGGGCTGTACGAGATGTCAGAAGGATTTCATATGGGTCCTGTGGGATGTTTAGTGGCCTACATGGTCTTATGGCGGTGTTATAGGGGTTGTATAAGGATTCCATAAGGCCGCTTGAGTCCCCCGTCTTACTTAGGAAGTGGAGGTTCGAGCTCAAGGTCTTTAAGTCCGAAATTCCGACAGCTCTATCTGGTTACAGTACTGGGCTGGGCTCAATCCTGAAATTGTTGAGTGCCCTGAGGGCATTGGGATTACGGTCTCCCTGCGACCTTCTGTAGACCCCTAGAAACAACTCGACCTTTTCGATCTCCCCGCCCTTTGTGTTGAGGCACCTTAGCCTTAGACCCCGGAACCTTGAGGTCAGAAAGCTGGAACATGGGTTTAAGATCATTAGTTCTAGGACCCAAAGGGCATGAGGATCGGCTTCAGCCTGACAGCATGAATCTTCAGAGCATCAGCGGCCTAAGCTATAGATGAGTGGGAGTTAGTTCTCAGAAATACTTACGATTTGGGGCATGACCCTGAATGCCGGAACCCCAAACCCTCCGAAAGGATGAGTCTCTGGATTCTTATCCCCTATAGCCCTTGTCACGTAGGGTTTAGGGTTTAGGGTAAGCTCCAAACTCCCAAACCGCCTCCCGACTTATCGCTGGCGAGACAGTGTTTAGAATCGGCAACGGATTTTTTGGACTGCAGTGAGGCAAAAAGGCCTACCCTCTGCCCGGCTCCCGAGATGTTTGGCGCTGGCGTGTTTCACTGTGCCGTTGAGAAGGCTACGGTAGCATCCGCGAGGTTCCGAAGGTAACCTGAGGTTTCTTACCCTGCCGAGGCCTACGAGCACAACTGCTTTGGGGGCCTATGCATGAATACGTCCGTTGGTGGCCTCGTAAACTGTTTCATGTCGTTGTTGGCACCGCGACACGAGACAACGAGCTTCACTGCAACTCTCAACAAGGCTTTGAAACCGTGCAAAACCCTGCACCCTACGCTGCCAAAGTCCAGAAACCTACAAAACCTTGAAACATTGCCACCTACGTCTTAAAGCCTAAGCCTAAACCCCAATCAACCCCCAAAAGCCACCCTGAGCCTTAGACCTCAGAGGCTAAAGTGGCTTAGAAGCCCCATAAGCCCATAGAAACCCTTAGAAAGCAGCATAAGGCCCTCTAGCCTTAAAATGCCCCGAGAACCTGGAGGATGGTCTCACTGCAGAGCACATGGATCCCAACGGCCCTGCACTCCAAGGGGTGCCCTGGCTTCAGAAGGGTTTAGGGTTTAGGGTTTAGGGTTTAAGTTGCTTTCTTAAGCTGCAATGACTACCTGGACGCTTTGAAAGCTACTGGTTTAGCGCTCCTTAGTCTTAGACTTCTTTAAGTCCGTAAATAGATCGGTTATTTGGAGTTAAGGTACCAGTGGGGTTTAAGGTTTTAGGTTCCCTAAAGCTTGCTAAAAGGCTTCAGGCCTCCTTTCAGGGTTCTATAGGGGCACTATCGGGGGCGGAGGTTCAGGTTTCAAGGGTTTAAGGTTTAGGGTTTAGGGGCTAGGCCTTTACTTCAGACAGAATTTCGCATGTAGTTTAAGCTTACCGCGAATCTTTTTGGACATGGGTAGCGAGGGTCCGCAAGGGTTTATAAGTGTCCGTATGCAAGGTTCACGGGTTTAGGGTAGAAGGTACAGCGTTGGGGGTGGGCTTTGACCCTTGAAGTTTCAGGTTTTCGGGTTTTGGGTTGGCCTTGCACCTTCAACCCCGGAAATGAGGGGTTTAGGCTTTCGGTTTTGAGGTTTGCTCTTGAACCCTTACTCCTTACGAGCTCCCTGAATCATTGCGCTTGTGGTTTTGGGGGCCCTGAAACCCGAAACCCTAAAACAAAGATTGAAACTATTAGTTTTCAGACCTTTAGTGTACTTAGGAATACTGTTCCCTTATAGTCCGCAAATATTCCGTAAAATATACACCTGAAGTCTTAAACCCTGTTAAAGTTACTATGGCCCGTATAGCAGCCTAGCAAGCCGAAAAGAACTGCTATCAGCTTATGCAACCTACTTACAGCCTCACAAAAACCTACTTTACTTCTTAGGGCCCTGGTATTAAGCCCTGTCGAACTTCGGTAAACTATTCAAAACGCTCCAACTCTAACTCTTGAGACCCCTCTATTATGTGGGTGGTTGTCAAAATTAGGGTCCCTTTTTGGGTCCTTAAAATAATACGGCACCTATTATTTAGGGTATGCAAGAAGGGACCCCAATTTTGACAACCGCCCATGTCTTTCAAAGGTCGTCTTCGGATCCACCCGCATCCCGACTTTCTCCGCCGGCGCGTGCGCACACCTGGATGGCAGGGCAAGCATTTCGGGCTACCGGGTGATGCCTGGTGTTTAGGGTTCAGGGCTAGGGTGTAGGGTTTGGGGTTCAGGTTAGTTAAAGGTTTAAAGTTTGGACTTTTTTCAGGGTTTAGCTTGTGGTTCCGGGGGTTTGGGTTCAGTTTAGTTAAAGGTTTAAAGTTTGGACTTTTTTCAGGGTTTAGCTTGTGGTTCCGGGGGTTTGGGTTCAGTTTCAGATTTAGTCTGCTTTTGGGGTAAGAGGTCTGTGCTGCCTTGGTTTGCCTGTTTTGGTCTATCTTTACTATTTCCTAGGTTTCCTCGTTTTTTCATGTAAAGTAAAGACTGACGCGAGCCTAAGAAGGTTGACGCTTCAGGGTTAAGCTCATGGGCTCAAGGCTGTGGGGTCGAGATCCCGAACTCCCCTCCCTTTAAAGCATCCGAAACTTTAAACCAGAAGCACCTTGACCCCAGACCCCCAAACCCTACTATGCCTAGAACCCCAAAAATCTGAACCACCCACCCAAAAAAAAAAAAAAACCCGATTGATTTGGAACATTCCCAAAACCCTAGGTCCCCGACCCTTTTTTGGGGTGTACGGTATCATCAAACGATGGCCTGCCCTTAAATATAGGCCCCAGACCTGAAACCGCAAAACGCAAACCTCGGAACCCTAAACCCCTAAACTCTATAGGTTTTGTACCATCGTGGAAGTGCGTGGAGTGGGCATGGCAAGCAGGCGAAGCTCGCTATGAACGGTGATCACATTCTTCCACACCCTGCTCCTAGCACGCGTGGTGCACGAGTCTCGCAATATATATATATATATATGAATACAGCGCAATGCGAGACGGCGAACCTTCGCCATGGTGCTTGATGCTAGTCGGCTTCAAGCTCATGGCAATCGGCCAAGTGGAGCGTTTCCACCGCACTGTCAGGGAACAGGCTCAGAAGGTCTTTGAGTCAGAATGGCGTTGCATCCCGTACGAGGCTGTAGTGCATGTTGTTCAGGCCCGGGATGAGTTGATGCGTGTGGAAGGCGTCAGCCTAGCTGTGCTTATTTGCGGGAAATTGCCGCGTGCACCTCCCAATGCAGGCAGGCTGCACAGCATTACGTCATGCCAATGTGGTGGTCAATGTGTGGATGTGACATGTCACCACTTTTCTGATGTTCTGAGGGCAGGTCGCCTTTCTTTGCCGAGGAGGCGAAAGAGGCAAGTGGCCCCCCCCTTGACAACAACGCGACGGACGGTTGGCGATCATGTTTGCTGGGATGGACCAAACACAACCTGACCATTCAGTGTTCAGGCTTCGCTTGAATCTTACGTCGCTGTGTTCTCAGCGTGTAAGTCTCGCATACGCAGAGGATGTCATGTGTTGCTCGTGTAAGGACTCCTTACTTGAAGGCTAGCTTGCATTGGTGGCGCCGCGCTGCATGGACCAGTGATTCCAGAACGCCTCAACCGAGTGTACCCCCGAATTGCCCACCCCTATAAACATGTCGTGAAAGCTCTTTGTTCAAATCGACTTTATCTGGGTTCTTGTGAAGGAGTTCTATTTAAGCTACAATCATAAAGACACCATATTACTTAATTTCTTTAGATCCCTGTTATGGCAAGGTGCCGAACGCCGAACATCGTTGAACCACTGAGCTGAGGTACTTCGAGGTGCTTGTGCAGAAGGCTAACCTCGACGAGGACCATCCGATCTCTGGGTCGTCTGGGAGGCTTGCTTCGGGGGTTCCAGGTGTAGAGGTGAGGACTGTTGGGACATGCTATGTCTCTAACGTCCTGGGCGGTGCCCCTAGACCCTAAACCCTAAACCTTGTAGCACGGACCCGCTTTCCCTCGGAGGGATTCTGTCTAAGCAGGCGACCTTGCTGTTGTTGAAACTGCCTCCGATGTCGAGCCCCGGTGTGTCAAAGCTCGCTTTGACCCTTCGTCCGGCGTTGCGTGGAGAGGTGCAGCATTTAATTTAGCGGCCTAAATAATTGCCAATACGCGCCAAGACCCTATTCTATAATTACAAGGCCCCTATATTACTTCGTCCCTTCTTCGAACCCAAACCATCAGCTCTGAACTCCTGAACTAAGAGGAGGATGGGCTCACACTGGGTGTGACGACGGCGCTCCCCCAAGAGATTCCGGCGGCGTGGCTGCAGTGTCTAAGGGCAGTGTAAGCAGTTTTGCAATCGGGGTATATGTGGCTTGGTGACATTGGTTCTTATTGGTGTTCTGTAAAGAAGACTGTGTGGACATGTACAGTTGTTGATGGGTTTCTGTGGGGCTTCATGGGGTTTGATGAGGGTGTTCCTTGGATTGAGGGGCTTAGAGTTCAGGGCCATTAAGGGCTTCAACAGGGTTTCACAAGTTTTTTGTTGGGGCATTGTGTAGAGTTGTTGAAGCTATGGTCTATTGCATCAGGTTTGGGCGTTTTAGACTTTGGGTTTTTTTAGAGTTTAGGGGCCTTTCGAATAAAGGGTCCAATGGGACAGTCTTCAGGGTTTCGAGCTGTGGGAAATGGTCTAGGATTCGGGCAAGAGGGCTTGGTAAGTATGTTACACTTACTTGCACCTGATGGGGTTCTCAGCACGATAGCAGCAACTAAATAGCACCACTTATATCCTTGGGAAACCAGATAGCACCACTATATCTTTGGGAGGGTTGGAGGTTGCTAGTTTTGGGGTTTAGGGCAGAGCGTTTTTGTTGTTCTTTCCAAAAACCATATATCGCAGAGCACACAAGCCCTCACCAGGAGCCCTTTGTGACGGCGGACGACGTTCCCAACTCTTACTGCTTCGGCTTCGATGGGACTCTTGAACTTGAATTCTGTGACACGCGCTTTTTGGGTATTGCGGTGTAGGGGGCGAGAGAGAAACGCTGCGTAGTGCTTCTTCAGACATCACGGAGTCAACGTACACACATTTACACTCAAGAGAGAACGGCATGTTGTTACTTCGTGCGGTGCAACATGTCAGACCTAGCTCCTGACCCAAGTCCCGAACTCTGGCCCGAGTCACCCGAACCAGGTGCTACTAGTACGCCGAAACTCTCGACCCCAAGTCGGCATGTTTTGTATATTTGAAGTTTCAGCCATCTCCCAGCGAGGAAGGCCGTTCTTCCGGACAGCGACGACCCCATCGATACCGGCTGGAACCCGAAGGATGTTCGCGTGGGAGACAGAGTTGGGCTATTGGTGACCCCGCAAGGAGCCAGCTGAGTAGGTTGAGCGGTTGAGAGCTTTGAGGTTTAGGGCTTCAGCACGTAGGGTTTAATATAGGGGCCTAAATAATTACCAGTACTATTGTGGGGCTTCCTTAATATGGTTATAGTGTACTGTACCCCAAAAACGCTATTCTCTTTGTTAAGGCCCCTATCTTCGGCTTACCAGGCTGGGCTTTGGATAGGGCCGAAATGTGTCGGGATTTGGAGCTGGGTTCGGGCTTGGGCCCGTGGGTGTTTGTGCCTTGGGCTTATATCTGTGAAAGCTTTCTAGGCTAAGGGTAAACGGTTTTACATTCGAAGAGAAACCCAGCCCTAGTAAGGGTCCAAAGGGCCCAGTAATTCAGGGCGTGAGTTTGCGGTAGTATCTATTTTTTGAGGTCAGTGTTTGGCAGACAGTACGATTAAGACGCACTTATATAAACCTGCCCCGTGTGTTCCATATTTCCAACCTGAAGTCTTGGATGCTTCATGGCTTTGATGCTGAGGCCCAGTCATATTCTTGGGCATGGGACTCGAACATTCGATGTCGTGACATCATGCGTAGTAGAGGGATCCCCTTGCGGCATGCGTAAAGTTATACGATTGATTAGTTTTGCGTACTCTGATATACCTCAACACAGGGTCATGGCCCCAGGCTTTATGTATGACAGATTGGACCTGGTAGTGATACAGAAGCGTCCCGAATCGCGATCTCGAACATCTCACATCTTTTAGGGAACCATGGCCCTAAAGCCTATACTCTGAACCCCGACCCCTGAACCTTCTGACAACCAGCCACCCCTGAACCTTAGAGCTAGCACATGACATGATCCTGAGCGCGTACGACGGATCTTTACATGGGTTTAGGGGTAGAAGTTCCAGGAGTGTTGGGGAGAATTGGGAACTACTGGGCTACATACCCGCTTGTGTCGCCCTCCCTTAAGGATCCCACAAATAAAGCCAAAACCCTGGCCAGCTCTTGGCAGCCTCTTTGAAGCCCTTCTAAAAACCTACACAGCAACCAACAAAAATCTTGAGCCCCTTTTGAAAAAAGCCTCCAGGAGAGGGGCAGGTCTTCCGCAATGGAGAAGCAAAGGTTTCAGGCGTACTTGGTCTGCCCGTTGGCGTTCCTCTGTTTCCCATCGTTGACTCTTGGGCTCATTTAGATCACAATGTCCTACTTATCGATGAAACATGGGACTTGTAAGTATAGGTTAAAGGCACGATTCCAAGTAGTGTTGCCGATTTCAGTCTTATATAATAACTTATAACTACTAACGTCTTCTTTGAGCTTTCTATAGTCTCTACTCCATACAGCCTATACGCATCAAGTGTGCCGTGGCCCTTCGAGTAGTGGGGGCGCTTTCAGGTTCGTTTACGGGCTTTGGCGATTATGGCTTTTGAGGGGAGGGACACGGAAGCCTCACCATCGTCGCCCATCATCGCCGGTGTACGCATCAGCATCAAGGAAACCATCGCCTTCACTTCCGGGACTCAGCACAGCGAGTGTGTAGTTTCTCCTTTTATCCTTGCACATTCGTTCTCATGCTGCATCTTCGTATCTCCACGCACCGAGGACTTGCTGGGCAGCGCAGTTTCGGTCTCTTTGGTGCCTGCGGCGGAGCCCCCCATTCGGAACCTTGGGCTTTCTCCGCCGCCCACGGCCACAGAAAGCCTTCCAGGCTCGATACCAGCTCCCAGTGGTCCCAAGGCAGCCGCCACACCGAAACCCACAGGGGCCCCTTCCCATCCCACGCCGGTCCCAGCACCCGTAACGCACACACCTGCCCCTAAGCCTGCAGCACCTGCCGCAGTGGCGGCCAAGCCGAAAGCCGCGGTCGTTGCCCAGGCGAAGGGCGGGTACGAAAGCGCCGAAGCCCACGAGCCCGCTCCATAAGGGGGGTTGTTGGAAAATATGGGACCCTTTAAAGCTTTAAAGGGTTCCTTAAAGGGATCCATAAGGGTTCTATAAAGGGTTTAGGGTTTAGAGTTTCCCAAAAGAGGTGATCCTCAAGCTCTTGTCATATATAGTACACTCTTATGGCAACGCATGTGCCATGTAATCGGAAGCGGAAACTCTTTCTCTGGTTCTTCGGAAATGTTGCCATGCCGAGCCCCTGAACGTAAGGTGAAACTCCAAAATCTTAGGCCCAAAGCTCTGACAATCACTGGCAAGGCGCCGATTCCTGCAACCCAGAAGGGTCCCTGCTTCAGCTCGCACCTGAAGGGGAGGATGGTACCGAGCCTGCAGCTTTGTTATCGGTGTTCTTGTACCTGTGCTTCTAGCCACATATGCCGGAAAAGGACAGGCGGAGAACTACCACTAAGCTTCATCAGCATCAGCTTCCGTGCTACTACTCGTAAACGAAGACGACAATCATCATTAGCAGGCTAAGGTTGGCGTTTTGATTGGGTTTCGCTATAGGGCGAAGGCACGAAAAGATCAACACAGCGCCTGCTGCATGCAGCTATGCCATAGAATGCGGCGTAGTTTCCGCGAGAAGGTTCTTAGCATGGGCAGTTATCTACCCTCAAGCCTTAATTACCGCCATACTATATCCCTTGCACAGCCCCATAAAAGTCTGATCACACCCACCAAAGCTCCCGGAACATCTTATTGAGTGGCGTCGCCCCCAAAACCCCTTTACCTTAAGGCCCGCACTATCCCGAAGGGTCCAAGTATCAACATAGTACATACCTGTCATGCCCAAGTCTCTAGCACCGTAATTTGTTGGTACTGGTACTTAGACGCTTTGTGCACTGTAATGAATGCAGTAGATGTTAGTGCCTTTGCTGCCGCTATTTTTTGTTCTTCTCTGTTTTCGATTCTTATATTGCGCCAGGCCTTGTTCTGTTGTTTGGGGGAGCGGGGGTTGTTATACCTCCGACAGGACGTATTGCAACTATGTCGACGTGCACGTAAGGGACCCCAAGAAGCCCCAAAAAAGGCTTGATACAAGTTACACACCAAGATCCACAGTGTAAGGACCCCTGACAAGAGACTCCATGTCTTCCAACTCCTACCGACAGCAGAAGCCCCTAAGCCCCCAGTCACTGGCGACTCTGGGGCGCAACAATCTTTACAGCCTCACCCATAAAGCCCTGCCCCCTAAAGGCCCTAAGGCCTAAGATGATCTAGAGCACTTGATTACTGCTTGTGATGTTTGGACTTGAGGGTTTGGAGAGGTTTAGGACTAAGGGTTTTCCAGGTGAGGGGTTCATTTCCCCATGACCCTGAGCCCCCGACGTGTGAGAAGGTCGCCTTGTCTGAGCAGAACACCGTCGCTTCGAAGCAGTCGAGCGACGCAGAGGCTTCTGTTGCAGCATTGAGGGCTTTGTGGTACCCTAAGCCCCATCAGCCCCAAACCTTATAAACCCTATAACCCTAAACCCTAAACCCCATCAACCCCAAACCCTATAAACCCTAAACCGTATAACCCTGAACCGATTAGGAAGTGAAGGTTTAATGGGCTTTAAATCAGTTATGGTTCAGGGACTTGTGGCTTGAGCATTTAGGGATTAGGGTTTAGGGATTAGGGTTTGAATCAGGGTTTGGGGTTTAGGGTCTAGGGATTAGGGCTTCAAAGCTTGAGAACTTCAGGTTCGGCTCATGGGGTATTGCGACTTTCAACGATGCCCCCCGGAACGAGGAAGCAACGCCTACGGGCATGCACCCCCCCGAGCCGGAGCCCAAAGTTGTAGATTCTATATAGCAAAAAAATCAACCCCAAATCTAACCCCCAAGCCATGGCTTTGGGTTTGAGGTTGAGCCCTGTTCCCGCAGAATGCTCCACAGGCGTTGCATAGCGTCGTCTTCGTCGAAGGGAAGATGCCAGCGGTCGCCGGAGGCACCGAACTGAAGGTAACTTCAATGCAAAACCTTCCAAGTTCCAAGCTCGAGTCGGCGTAAAGCTTAGGATTCCGGGTGAACCCTAAACCCCAACCCCTGTAAACCCTAAACCCCTAAACCCTGTGGGTTTGGGGAGTTCAGGATGTGTTGGCATTAGGATTCTGAGTTGTGCCTTGCTGCTGTTTTTGTCCGGGTCTTTGGGTTTTTATGCCTTCGTGGGGAGATTTCGTGTTGTCAGATTCTCATTGGGTTCTCAACATTTTCAAGGGGGCGAAGGTTTCTGTTTTTGATTAGGCTGTTGGCGCTCCAGGCCATTGGATTCAGGGTGTCAGGGTTGATATCTCAGTCATGACCAGCGTTTTAGTCTCATTCTTCGTATTCAGGATGGCCAAAAGAAAAAGGCTTTAGCCCCCAAATCCGAAATCCCTTACCTCCCAACCAAACCTTTTCAACTGCATGCCTGCCAACCCGACATCTCAGCAGCAATAGTCACTTTGCCAGTCGCAGCAGTGCTGACGGTGGTTGTGGTGGCGGTGTTTTTGGCGGCACTTGTGGTGCTTGTAGCAGCATACTTGTGGTACTTGCAGTATCTGCAGTACCTGTACTGATTACTTGTAGTGTTTGTAGTGTTTGTAGTATTTGTAGTAGTCGTAATCGTGCGCAACGACAATAGTGAAGGACCGGTACACACCAACAGACCTTCAGCCAGCTCACTGGACCCTTGATCCCGAACCTGCACCCTGAATCCCGTACCACGCCAGGCTTTTACTTCGAAGTGCGCGTGGAGCAGACACTGACGACGGAGCTGGATGGAGTCTCTGCGCATAGTTTGGTTGGGATAGCGCATATCTTGGTTGAGATCATGGTTTACGGTTTGAGAGTCCGGCATTTTTGAGTTTCACGGTCGGGGGTTGAGGGCTAAAGGGTGTTGCGTTTTCGGTTTGGGTTTGACTAGTAGGGTGTGGGCTTGAAGTGTCATGAGATTGAATATGTATCTCCCAAGCCTGCATGAGTTTTAGCTCCTGGTGGTTTGGTCGTGTTAAACCCTAAGCCCTAAACCCTTAAATCCCTAAACTCCTAAACCCCTAAAGCCCTAAGCCTTATTTTGTGCTGTCAGGGCCTGGGCAGTCTTACCTTTGGACCGTGAATGCAAAATTTCTGGCCCCCCTAAACTCTAAGCCGAACCCTAATATAGGTGCCTTTAGGTTTAGGGTTTAGGGTTAGAAGTCCTATCTAATATTGGGGTGTAGGGTTGAGGGCCCTAAATACTTACCACTCCTATTTTGGGTTTACCGAACATAATTCGAGTATAAATTCAGACCCCCACACTTTCAAAAACCCTAAACCCTAAGCCCTAAACCTTAGTGTTTAGGGCACCGAAGGAAGCTAGCGTTAGCTCGCATAAGTATGTATCCCCCATATGGGTAATTGCTTGGGACCATTTGGGAGTTTACGGTAGAAGAAGCCGCGACATGCCAGGACTGGTGTTGGGGGTGTGCGGCTTGCGCCCCTCGCAGGAGCGACAGAGCCGTTGTTACATACGGCAACCCTCCATGAAGGTCTGAGGACCCTCGTTCATGAATTTTGGAGCTTCAATGACGTACTCTATCAGATCCTTAAGGTCTGTTTTCATATCTCGGGTGACTCAAAAGCCTGAACGTCGTCCGGCTACAACCCTTACAGAGTCCTCACAACATCTACAGACTTGTCCAAACGAGAAGCCATCATCCACAAGTCTTTACTGAACCTGGGTAAACATGCCATAGGAGTTCTGTTAACAGTCAAGAACTGCATGCCAGCAAGCATCGCGACAGAGATATGTGATCTGACATAAAAAGAAAAGCACATAGTTGACAAGGGAAGCTCAAAGATATGTGTGGATAAATACCTTAGTAACATATATATATATAGATATGTACACATACACATACAGGAATATGTAAATACACACACACACACATATGTGTATATATGCATAGATGTTTGTGCATGTATGTACATCCGCACGTATGTATGTATGTATGTATGCATGCATGTATGTATGTATTTATGTATGCATGTATGTATGTATGCATGCATGTATGTATGTACGCCTGTATGTACACAAGCGATTGGGTAAGAGTAGCACACTACACTTATGTTTTGTATGTGAGCACATTGCCTCGCATGAACCAGTAGATGCAGGAGGACATGGCATCCTTCGAGACGGCAGACGACGTACCCAATTCCTGGACCTTGGGCGACTTGGACAGCTGTTGTGTTCAGGGTTTAGGGTTTCTGGCGCAAGGTGCGCGGTTTAGCAGTTTCCCAGAAACAGCAGCTGTTTCGCTTTGAGTGCACTCGTTTAGAGACCAGGGCGCAGATCTGACTTCGGAGTGGTGTCTTGTTGATTACTGCCGGGCTTCAGAGCATGTCTGGACCCAGACAAGGGATCCATAAGGGCTCCTTGAAGGGATCTATAAGGGTTTGTTGAACTCTTTCAGGAAGATCATCAAGATTGGGATTGGTCAAATCCCCTTCTGACGTAGCCATGAAGATCAACCTTCAGTTCAGAATCACCGAAGCATCCAGCAATCCATGGGCTCANGGGGCATTCACACCGTTCATGGTTGGTCTCCGACCATCCCTTCCAGAAGAGTCCGCAGTGACAGCGGTTGGGCTCATAACCTGTTGAACTCTTTCAGGAAGATCATCAAGATTGGGATTGGTCAAATCCCCTTCTGACGTAGCCATGAAGATCAACCTTCAGTTCAGAATCACCGAAGCATGGTCGTTAGGTACCCGAGTCGTGTCAGAAGCAACTTTTCAACGACGTGCATACAGCTGTTGTGTTATGTGCACTCTGTGCTACATATCACCTCATGCGACGTGTCTTGATGGCTGTGCCGGCTGTGCCACACTTGGACCTCAGGTCCATCCTGTAAGCCGAAGCTACAGGTATGCATCATTAACATGACTTCAAATGGAAAAGTGGAATCAAACCCTGCCAAACCCAGCAAGGGGATTNTGCCACACTTGGACCTCAGGTCCATCCTGTAAGCCGAAGCTACAGGTATGCATCATTAACATGACTTCAAATGGAAAAGTGGAATCAAACCCTGCCAAACCCAGCAAGGGGATTCTACAGGGTTCTATAAAGGGGTTTAGGGGCCTCGGGTTCAGGGCTTGGGGTTGTTCCTTTAAAGGGATCCAGACGTATTGAGCTTGGCCGTCGCGCCATCATCAATGCGAACACCTCTCACTTCAAGATCCCGAAGCCTGCTGCCCCAGAACACAAAACTGTTCCCAATTCCTGAAAAGACTATTCATACTCCTTTAGGGGTGTTTAGAATGATTTCCCTACATCTGTCCTTAACCAGGGAGGTCTTGAGGAGTTAAGGTTGAGCTTAGGGTCTTGGTGTTTCGTAACTCTCGGGCCGCAGGCTCTTTCAAATCTTGAACCCAAACACCCTCAACTGGATCAGCTGCGGCCAGGCTACAACGGAGAGATGCGGTTCCACGATGAAGACGAGAATGTGCCGATTGGCTGGAACCCCAAGGACGCCACGATCTGTCTTTGACAAACCCCGAAGCACAGAACTCTTCAGATACCACGGGGATACTACTGGTTCTTCTATAGAACCCTTCATTGTGGAAGTTATAAAGCCCCTGGGGATAGCGGTTGCTATATGTTTTTGACTTGATCCGAACCGAAGGCACCAAAGTTGAAACCTTGAATCGTGAACCCTGAGCCGTAGTCATACAGCACCTCCGACAGCCGGTGGTTTCCTTCTCCAAACAACCCTACCCTCGGGCTCGCTACGTGACTTCGCAGCTATATTATCCATGGCGAAATAGATGTGCAGTCAGATGAACCTAAACCTTAAACCATAGCTTCAGGGGTTGAGGGTCCCAAACATTGAGCAATCCTGTACTACTGCGCGGAGCTTTTTTTTTTGAGAGGGGGCGGGGGGGCGGGTCTGAACAACGGAAGCATACCCCACTCTATAGCTGTGAACCCTATATTTAACCCTACATCTTAAAGACCCAGAATAGCAGTTTTGGAACGGTAGCCCGACAGTAGCTCCGCTTCCGAGTGATCCAGACATTCAAGCTAAGCCCCAAACCCCTAGCAAAAGTTCCAAACCTTGTACCCTAAGCCGCCAAAACTCTAAAACCCCCCAGGTTCAAACTCCGAACCCGGAAGCCCCAGCCCCTAGCCCCTTCCAGAGAGCACAAGACTCATTAATTGAATCCTCTGAGTCCTTTAACTTACAATCAGGAATCGGGACAAAGCCGTGTAAGCAATAAGTGGTCTCATAAACCCGACGCACTGCATAGCTCTCTATATACTCTGATGCTCAGATTCGTGGATTTGCAAAACTCCAAGTGACAGGACTTGGCAGTCGGCGATGTGGTCGGGCTCTTCGTCGGCGAGGACGGCGAAGGCAGGAAGCATGCTTCTAAACTTACCACGTGTGCTCCTGGCAACATCTGAAGCAAGCAACACGCAGGCAGCAGTCTTAGCAGAAAGGACATCAAATCATGTTGACCCTTCCCCCAAGACAAGTTTCGGGTGCGGTGGGGTGTCGGAGAAAGGCGAGCTTTATCAGAACGGCGTGGAGAAGCTCTCCCACATCACGGGCATCCCTCCCAGCAGGAGCTTGCCTCCCGGCGTAGACTCGAAGTGGGGCCCGGGATTTTGGTCTGCAAGCCTGGGATTTAATAGGCTTTACCCTAAGGCCCCACAGTAGTTCCTTTTTGGGGTTCATATTTAGAATCTTATGAGGTAAACCCAAACGGGGGGAATAGCTTCTGATGACCTTCGGATTGTTTTTGTTCGCAGGGTAGGCTCTCGTAGCTTAAGGCGAACCCTAGACCCTGGATAGCCCGAAGCTCTCCGACTGAAGCCCTAAATCCTAAACCCGAAGCCGACCAGCCTAAACTATACACTAACATTGACTCCAAGCCCTCAGCCCTACAAGACTCCTATGATGTATAGGGCCAAAAAAACTACCAATACTTTTTTTTGGGGGGGATTCCTTATCATAAGTATAGTATAATCTACCCCAAAAACCTCATTTCAAATATTGAGGCCACTAAATTACCGCCATCTCTAAGGTACGCCTTTGTGGACCTCTTGGGCAACACCGCGGCCGTCCGATTGCTGCCTGGCCAGCCACCCACGAGGGCCCCGAGGTGAGCCGGTCGTTTGTAGTTTTTGATATCGCGGCTTATAAAGGCAAGGGCGCTTAGCCGTCAGTGTCGGCTTTAGCAAGCAGAACCGAAATACCTACGGGGAAGTTTCAGTCACAACATTCTGAACCTTAAACCCCAAACCCCCAAACCCCAACCCAAGACCTTAAACCCCAAATCCCTAAACCCCCTAAACATTAGGGATCCTTAGACCCTAAACCCCAAATCCCTAAACCCTTATAGTACCATCGTAGCAACGCGTAAAGGAACCCTGAAGCATCCAGGCCGCCGAAGCCAGCCTTGATCGCTTATGACCTGAGTCAGGCGACTCGCCTCCTTTGCCGCGTTTCGATGGTTGCAATACAGGATTCCTACAAGGGCTCCTTGAAAGGTTTTGTCTGGGGGCTCCCAGTTTCATGGCTTTGTGGCAGCGATTGGGCGGTTAAATGGTTACCTTTGGCTCCAGGTACCTCTTATATTGAAGGTTTATAAGTTATATCCTCTAGTCGAGGGTTCAAGACTTAGGTGCTTAGGGATTTGGGAGCTGAGTCTAGGGTTCTTTGTAGGGGTTTAGGATTTAGGCTGGCTTGACTAGCTTCTGGGTATATTTGGGTATTTATGCTAGCATCCTGACCAGCGTGTCTAGGCCCTAGGCATGGATATCGGTGGCTGAAAGTTCGCTTCGTGAAGGTGCTGTCTGCCTTCGCGCTCTCACCCAAGTCGCCGCACGCAACGATGTCTGCTGCGACCTAACTGCAGGATGAGAGTTAGGAAGCTCCGAACCACAATACGGAGGCTTCAAGGGTTACAATAAGGCTCCGAGCTCTCAAATTATGGTTCAGTAACCCTAAGGAATGTTATTCCTGCTTTTTCCAGGACCCTGCATTATTTCAACATCCTGGGACTAGGCCCTCGACCTAAAGCCCCCAAAACTCAAACCGGAATGCTTGAACAACAAGATCAACTCGTCACGATCTGTGCGGATGTAGAGCGAGGCTGTACGCACCAGAAAGATTGACAGTTCGTGGGAGCAGAGTCCGCGCTTTGATCAAGTATTCAAAACTGATATAACCGACAAACTTGTCATACGGTTGCGCAAAACCAGTCCCGAACACACTCAGCTTAGAAGCCCTGCAGACCCCTCTAGTTCCTGTCCTACACCCAGGATCCCTAAACCCGTGGTCTCTGAACCCTACCAATCCCCAAGCCCTAGAACCCGAAACCTAAGCTTCAAAAAGGCCTTCAAAAAAAGCATAAACCCGTAGCTCTAAACCCGCAACCCTAAATCCAAACCCCAAACACTAACCCGTGCTTCCGCTGTCTCAGGAGATGTTGCTGGCGCGATGCAAGCCAGGATCGGAGGCTCACTTTGGTTTGGGCGGGTTTTAGGGTTTAGGGTTTGGGGTTTTGGATTTTAGGGTTTGGGGGTTTAGGGTTTGGGGTTTAGGGTTTAAGGGTTCAGAGGTTCGGGTTTAGAGTAGTTCCAGGGTTTAGAGTCTTGGAGTCCTTGAATTTAGGGTTTACAATCGTTAGGGTTTAGGGTCCGGGCTTTAGAGAGTTTAGGTTTTGTAGACCTCTGATTGACAAACATAAGGGTACAACACAGGCTACTATAGGGGTATTACAAGGGTGCCAGAGGGCTTTGTTGCGGGTGTGCAGAGGGTTTTGGAAGGGTTGGTATGGATTTTTTCGACAGCTTACATCATGTCGCTCAGAGCCTGGATTGTTGGATTCCAAGTATAATCCGTATCCAGGGAAGGGAGTGTATTGATGCAGGGGTCAACAATGAGGACCTGTCCGCCTTCTCGATTCTCCTGAAGCTCTGAACCCAATCAATATATATATATATATATATATACGGCCCTTAGTATCCAGAACAGGGTTTTGGGGTATACTAAAATACAACTCTATGTCGGAGAAATCTTGGTATTTTTCAGACCCCTATATTTCTTGGCACTTTGAGCCTGTCATTGCCCTCACGGCCTGTAGACTTGTAGACGTCCATCAAACTACAACTCAGCTTAAATGAGAGGCCCTGGGCCTGAAAATCCTTAAGCCCTCGCGCCAGCGATCCTTCGCGAGAACGAACCCTTCTTGAGGGTTTATAGGGGTTTTGGGATTTAGGGGCTTAGGGTTTGGGATTCCGGGCTTCTCACCCGAAAGCATGGGATCCGTAGAATGAAGAGCCTTAGCCCTAAGCTCCAAACCCCCATTCCAGGGCGCTGTGGTATTCGGCAACGGCGCTGCTCCAAGCTTTCCGGCGGGGCACTTCTTTCAGGCCCTGGCCGACCACCTAGACTCGTGCGTGTGCTTCCCTCTTTGTCGTTCCAGTGACTTTGCAACTCGTGGATCTCTGGCACACTATAGAGCCAAAAACCCATCATGAATTAAGCTACAACATTGATCTCGCATGCGGCTTGTATGTCGATGGCAAAGTCAGCCTTTCATTTAGGCGTGGGCATCCATATCCCGGGGGTGGGTGGCACGGCATCGAGACAGCGTGCACGGTAGTGAGACAGCACGCTTCCAGCGATTCCTGAACCTTCAGCCCGACCAGAACCCAATCTGAGTACGGCATAAGGCAGACGGAAAAGCAAAGGCAGCGACACAAAGATTCAGAGACACAGAAAGGACGAGAGGCAAGAAACTGCGCCATAGATATGGACGTAGGTATCGATGTGGGGTCATTCTTAAGTTTCCCCTATCGCTCAATACAGAGCCGTACTGATAAAAAAGAAATCATTTGGGACTGTTGAAATCGCCACCTAGTGATATGTCCATCGCACTGCAAGTTTGCATACAGTACAAGGCGCCCTTACAGACTTTAAGCGGAGGATTTTGCCCACACACGTGCAACGAAAAGGAAATCTGGGAAGGCAGTTTATGCAACGAAACAATAGCCATGTCCCTGAAGGCACGTCTACATCAGAAGATACCGAAGAAACTAAACCCAGGCATCTATCCTTGCGGAACGAACACGTAGACAGCATCGTCAGGGCTGCTCAAGAAAAACCAAAGAACTCTGACCGGCAACCCTAAACCCTGAACCTCGAAGCTTGGAGGTGCGGCTGGAGACACTCGGTGCAGGTGCTCGGGATATGTTTAGAACGTCTTCTGTGGGTCCTTTGCGCAGGTGCTCGGGATATGTTTAGAACGTCTTCTGTGGGTCCTTTGCGATGTCGTTAGTACAAAACAACGTTCCAGTATTGTAGGACATCCAGCAGGGAGCCTTTCGTGTTGGCAAACTCGCTTCGTATGTGTTTCTTTTAAGACGTCTTGCTGCAGTGATGTTCAGCTTGTTGTTGTGCCTCTGGGGTTCCTATGGGATGTGCATGCAGCTGCGGGCAAGGAGGTTAGTTACTCTAGGACCAGCAGTAGTCAGCAAGAGAAGTTTCCTACTTAGTCCCAGACGAATCTAACACACTGCTCCCCAAGACCAGTTCCATGCCCAAGCCTTGAGAACTGAATTTCAGTTGAGGTTTGGTGTTGTCACGGGGTGTGGCTATGTTTTCCAGGCTCCGTGTTGAGGTCGTGTGTTAAGTTGTTTGGCTTTTGGGTGCATGGTACCCTAAACCCTAAACCCTTAACCAACCGGGTTGTACGGTTTTAGGGTTTTAGGGTTCCTGTTTTGCAGGCGTTATGCGCGTTTTCCGGGGAAGTCTTGGCTTCTGCTTTGCATTTGCGACTTGTGGTGCTCGGTGGTACCATAGGCTCCATGGTAGTTCCTGCTTGGGATAACCTTATAGGATCCCAAAATATGAACCACAAACAGGAACTACAATGGAGCCTATGGGTATGCTTTTTCCGATGTTTGACCCGAGGAGATTGGACGTAGACTCTTGGATTCTACTGTTGCAGCTTGCCACCCTGCACCCCAAGCAGACAAACTCCCCCATATGCTGCAGTCTGAACCCAAACAAAAACACTATATTAAACACACATCAATCCTCAGCCATTAATTATAGTATCCTACATATATAAAACTAAACAAACGGAGCTACACTGGACACCCTAGACCCTAAACCCCACTACAGGTAAACCTAGACCCCACTATAGGTACCTTAAAATAACCCACTATAGGCAAACCTAAACAGACCCCAAACCCTAAACCCTAAACCCTAAACCCTTAAACCCTTAAACCCTTAAACCCTAAACCCTAAACCCTAAACCCTCTGCAGGAACCCGGGGCCCCGCTCTGGGGTTTGCCGCCGGCACCCCCGGCGAGGCCGCCAAAGGCCCAGAGGCCGAACTCTAGCGATTCCGGGCTTGGCTTAGGATTCAGGGAAGTTCAGGGGTTAGGGAAGTTCAGGGGTTGGGTTTAGGGTTCAGGGAAGTTCAGGGGTTGGGTTTACGGTTCAGGGAAGTTCAGGGGTTGGGTTTAGGGTTTAGGGTTCAGGGTTGAAGCCTTCTTTGGGCTTAAAGAAAGAAATCAGGACAAGGAACCCTGAGAAGGTCGGGTTTCTTAGGGCATCGGGGTGCGCAGCTTGGTATGGTGGTGAGTTCAGGGAATTGGGCATAGGGTAGGGTTGTTGGAAGGTTCTGATATACGGGTTTTATAACAGGGTGTTGCTAGACGGGTGTGAGGATTTAGGGTTTAGGCTGGCGATTTGAGTGCTAAGTGAGGGGAATTCAAGCCTTAGGGCTCGAATCTAGCGTTAAGAGAACAGTGTTAAGTAGGCTTACGCAAGGGTTTTAATCGGGGTCTTATAGGGCTCTATGGGGTTCACGGCATAGGAGTTTTGGAACTTGGGGCATGTTGTATTGGGATTTTGCCTGGGAAGTTGGGTAGTCTGGGAACCTTGAGATTGAAGGACTGTGGGCCCAGGATGTAAAGGGACTCTATATAGAGCCTAAAACCAGCGGTCGGGTTATTGAGATGTATCTCTTGAGCTTAGAATCTGCGTCGCTCAGTGCTCGGAGTGCAGAAAACTCGGTTGTAAAGGATCAACTTTCTGAGATGAAGTCTGAAACCCTTTACCCTGAACCCTAAACCCTAGACCCTAAACCCTATAAACCCTATAAACGCTTTAAACCCTAAACTCTATACCCGAAACCCTAAACCCTAAACCATAAACGGCCCTAAACACCAAACCCTGAAGGTGCCGCAATCCTGCAGCATCGGCTACGAGGGCAAGGCTTACGTGGCAGGCCGCTGAAACTCTCCAAAATGACTATAGGGGCCTGAGAGGTAGAAAAAGGTCGGTGAGGGGCGGGGGTAGATTGTATGTATGTGTGCGTGTGTATGTATATATATATATATGCAGATGCATGAACACACAGACATCTATACTGCAGAGATACATAGGAAGTATAAAGGTGCGGTACTACTCAGCGCGAAGACCTCAGTAGCAAACTGCGGAGGGTCATGCCTCAGCAAACTGTAACATCTCCACCTTCGAGCAGGCCACTGAACTCTAGTGAAACTGTTTGGATTTCTTTTTGGTTGCAGTTGATGGAAAGCCTAAAACCCAAAACCACACAGCCTAAACCGAAACCTCCAGAAACGGTAAACACGAACCCTCATTTGGTTTGCAGTTGATGGAAAGCCCAAAACCCAAATCCACACAGCCCAAACCGAAAGGTATAGAAACCGTAAACACGAATCCTCAACCCTAAACCCGAAGCCCTAAACCCTTAAGAAAACCCTAAACCCGAGCCCCGTAAACCCCAAACCCTCTTGGGCTTATTGACCTGGGGTTTCTCTGGAACTGCATGAAGCAATGGAGTCTCCAGGACCCAATGCATCGTACAACGTTTAAACAATAGGGGTCGGAGTAACTAGCAATCACATCCTTTTGCAGTCCTCGCAGTATGTCTCCACAATTACGCGAACCCCCTCCCAAACCTGGCGCGAATTATTGAAACCTTTTTTGGGATATGTGTCACCGCTGCAAGCACTCAGAAAGACAGCTGCATTTAATACACGTGTAGTTACTACAAGTCTACAAGGCTTTGACTTTAGTTTCAGCTCTTTATTTTGGCAGCTGGGAGAGTGTTTTAGGGTTTAGGGATTGAGTTTTTAGGGTTTAGGGATTGAGTTTAGTTGCGATTTCGGGGTTGACTCAGTTTTCGTGATTGAGGGTTTATACAGAAGGTTATCACCCTAAACCCTAAACCGCTATCAAGCTGGTTCTGAAGGAGCCTGTGGAACCTTCGGGACCCCGAAAAGGCACAAACATCAATTATTAAAAGCTACACCGCTACTATACATATATGTACATGTATATGTATATGTATATGTATATGTATATGGTATATACATATTATATTAACCCAAAGCCCTACTCCAATTCCAAAGCCCTACTCTAATTCTTAACCCTATTCTCTGTCTTATCAACCGGAGCCAAAAGGTCGACCAGAGCCTTTGGCCTTGGAATGGTCACCCAGCGCTTTGCAAAGTGGGGATACCATGGGGCACCTCGACAAGCGAAGGTTTAGGGTTTAGGGTTTAGGGGTTCGGGTGTAGAGTTTAGGGTATAGGGTTTAGGGCGTTAGGGCGTTAGGGTGTAGAGTTTAGGGTTTAGGGTTTAGGGTGTTGGGGTTCGGGTGTAGAGTTTAGGGTTTAGGGTGTTTGCAGCCTTTAGGTTTCAGCCTCGAAGTTGATGGCTTTCAGTCTTTTTTGTGAAGTTTTGTGTGATTTCGTTGGGGTGGGGTTCAGGATTTCGGCTCGCGTGCTTACGGTGATTATCTTTGACTTCGCTTCCATAATAATCCTCGTCCCAACGGACGCAAGGCACCAACAAGGAGGCAAAGTACTTTTACACACCCCGCCCATATATAGATCCCAAGACAGAAACCAGACTTTCTAAGATGTAACCCTGAGCCCTATAAGCCCTAAGCCTTAAACCCCAAACGTAATGCAGGTTTCAGGACCTGTCGGGAAAGGCACTGACTGCACCCACCGTTCGTTCGTACGTGTTGCTCGTAGTCTGAGTCGGACCTGCGAACGTGGTCTTTTCCTGTGCTCCCACTAGCCACTATAGGAAGCATGTTTCACGTTTACTAGAGAATTAGACCCAAGGGTCATTGCCAGTAGTATTCCTCCTTCTGAGCCTGAGAGGCTCTGGCCCTGCAACATATAGTTTGAGGGTGTATCCCTATCGACCTCAGAATAGTGGGTAGTTGAAGCCAAAGGCTGGGGTTTTGAGGTTCTACTCCAGATGTCGCTAGGCTATGTTCGCGCAGGCGTCAGGAACAGGCAGCACCGAACCAGCCCTTCCCAAAAACACACGTATATAGGGGTCTGAGAAATTAGTAGCACTATCCCCTACTTGTTATAGTCCAAGATCAAATACCTCAGGCAGCCAGTCTGATCTGACAGACCCCTGGAGGCTGTTGATGGCGCCGAATGGTTTCCTCTCGCTCTGCGTCAATGGCCGCTACGTGGCGCGTGATGTGGCAGGACAGCGTGCGGAAGAAATTAGGGTTTCTAGATTGGGAAGTATCATCGCAAGGACTGTATAGGACCCGGATTGTATCAACTACCCCCCTGTTGTAGATGTAGAAGGGTCTCTATTTAGGAGTTGGCGGCTGACATCTTGTCTAAGGAGGGTCTATGAGCTGACCCCTGACGGTCCATCTGCCATATGCCCGCGGAGGAACCCTGAAAGGAACCCGTTTTGGCATCATGGGTGACCTCTATTCTCCATTGCACTTTTTCTTGTTTGCCTCGTTGTCGATGAAAAGATCCCAATCAGACATAGAGCTGGTTAGCAAAAATGCAGTGGCGATGGAGGAGCAGATGAGGATGAGTGAAGGCTGAAGAACCATTCTGCTCTTTGGAGTCTTTAAAGCTGAATTGTAGGAGGGCTTCCATGGCTGTGTGACCTGGAAATCGGTGAGCCAAACCGGAAACTTCCAAAGCCCCGAACTCTATCTCAACTTAGAGCAACCCCGAAAAGAAAGTTCCCCAACCTCGTAAATCTAAAGCTCTAAAACCCTGACATAGAGCTCTGAAGTATACCATAACTTGCCCCGAAACCCCATCCTACTTCTAAAGGCCTCTAGCTCTCATCCTCCGGTTTAGGCTTGAGGGTCTCCTTGAAAGGAAATCTCCCCAGTGCTCAAGCGTTTCTCCCGTTCGTGGACTTCGGGCAACGTGCGACAGCGACCCTTGTCAATTCCTGGGTGTGGCTTTTGTGGCTTTTCGGATTTCGAACATAGGGTTTGGTTAGGGTTTGGGGTCGTAGGCTTCGGAGTTTGAGGAACGTGAATTTTTGATTTCAGGGCGTAAGGCTTCGGAATGCAGGTTCCTGACTGGAAACCCTTGGTCTAAACTATCTGCGGAGGGCTGAGACGACACGCTGGATCCACAACAAGCCTAACACCTGAATACACGGATAGACTTGTTCATGTTCCCATGAGCTTTGTCGGAAGCGCTAGCACACTGAATGTTGGTGTGCAACGATTTTGTAGTGTCTTTCTTCTCCGTACGAAAGCTGAGGCTAGGACAAAGAGTACTTTCAGCATAATTGGATTACCGTGGAGCCCTTAAGAGGGAACCCTATGGAACTCTTGCAGGAATGCAACTACTCGAACTCTTGAAGGGACTCTGCAGGCTTTAAGGAAGCCGTAAACCGCTAGCCCTTCTAGAACTCTGAAGAGGAGCACAGAGCCATACTAGCCCTTACTGTAGCGGATCCCTCAAGCCTTTACCAAGCTACTTCTTGCTGAGGATTTCTCTGGATCTTGGTGCCAAGCCACCAGATCACAGGCGTCGGATCAGGGCTTTGTCAGGGATCTGTGCGCACATCGTCGACGACTTCGGTATTTTCGGTCGAATGGGACAAGGGTATTAAATGTTTTGGCCTGAAGCCCAAATTCCCTCAACCAAAACCCGAAGCCTCTAGCCAACTCTCTCGAGTGGCACTCTTTACGATCGCGGCTTTTTTGGCCTCAAAACGCCCCCGAACCCTGGAAGAACCCTCAGCCAACCGAACAAATCAAAGAGGTTGGTTTGGTGGCTTCCCTGTACCTAGACCCGCCCAACTATCCTTTATTATTGTAGTCCCGAATTACCTCTTAATGAGAAATATTAGAGCCCTTTAAAGGGTACTTGGGGGGGTCCTGGTACACCCTAAAGCCCAATCCCTCAGCCAGGTTCGGTGGCTTCAGTCGTGCCCTTCTGAGCCCTGTGGTCACCTTGAAGGGCAGCGCTGCGAGACGCACCGGCCAGGATCCCGGACTTGCTAGGTGCTCCCTTAGCCTAAGCCCTCATCAGGGTCCAAAGGACCCAGTGACGGGTATTTCGGGAAGGTATATGATGATTGGGTGCTCGTGCTCTTAGGGTCATGTCTTAGGGTCATGTTCGATGTATCCGTCCATGGTTAGCATTTTAAAACATCTCCAACAGCTTATGCCGCGCCTCCGGGCAGCTCCCCTAGCCCTCAGGGCTTCGAGGAGCTATTTAGGGTTTAGGGATTTATAGGGTCTAGGGCTTGAGGGGATTTAGGGTCTAGGGCTTGAGGGGTGTAGGGTTTAGGGGCTTCAGGCTCGATCAGGATTCTACGCAATATAGGGGCCTTAATACATACAAGAAGGTTTTGGGGCCCACTGTACTAAATAGTACTGGTACGTATTTAGGCCCCTATAGTAGGCTTTTGTGCTCATGCTTCGGAGGCTTTCAGAACTGTTGGATTTTTGCTTTCTGCGATTCAGGATTCGTGATTTTCTAGTTGGCACTTTGGGGAACTGTGATTTTCCCTGACATATAGTCATGAATCAGCGCAGGACCGTTGAATTGCAAGCCACTGTTCTGGTGCTTGAGCCATCCCGTCAGTTCGGCAGTTGCACCCCCTGTGCCCAAGATCCGAAGCACAAGGTCGCAAACCGAGAAACCCAGAACCTTTAACCTTAAACACAACAAGACTGAACATAGGTGTGCATCCAAAAGGTGCCGGCCTAGGCGCAGGGTTCAGAGCAAAAGTGGGAAGTGCGTTTCATTGTTTGTTCCCGGTTGTTGCGAGATGAACCCGAGTGGGGCCGGCTGGGTTTCTGATGTGGGGCTTCCATTGCGGTTTGGCATTTGGTTTTTGGGTCGAGGCTTGGAGGTTTTTGGGTGTAGGTTATCAGGGTGCAGGAGGCGTTGCTGCTTTTATGCATGGCTGCATGAAGGGTCAAGTTAGAGATACAGTGCTTTATAAGTCCTGCTTAGGACCGAAAACAGGCTTACGGGCTTGTAGACCTTTTAGCAACACTGCATAAAGCCATGTATAGACCTTGGTCATTGGTGGCCTTCGCCGAATCTCATCAGGAGCTGTGCTCTTCGGGGACGGGCCACTACGCGCGGATGCCGGCGTTCGATACTTTGAAGTTTGCATTTCGTCGACCAAGTTTTGGGGGCTCAGGTCTCGTGGTTTGGGTTTAAGGCTTTGCGATTCAGGGGCTTGAGCTGTGGAGTTAGGGATTTGGAGTATATGCACTTTGGATGCGGTCTTTTGGGAGGATTTGGGGGTTCGGGAATAACTAAACTGGGGATGGGGGGTGCGGGACTTTGGGCTTTCGGGTTTTGGGGTGTAGGGCGTAGAGCAGGGCGCCAGGGTTTTGCAGTGCTGGGGTTTAGAAACGGGGGTTGCGGGATTTCATGGCGCCGTGTGTCTCGAAGGGCTAGATTTGAATGCTAGCCTCGGTGTGTGGCTGTTGGTTAGGGACGGTTTTGGTTTAGAGCTTCGGGTTTGGAGTTGATAGGTTGCGCGGGTCAAATTGGAACGTTACATTTTTCCCCAAGACGCAACAATGCCTTGGCCCCAGATCTTTCCAAGGCCCTACATCTCTAAGCTGTGAGGTATCGAAGATGTCACTTCCGCGTTTGCCGATGGCTTGACAATCGGAGTTGCCTTCGTGCCTCAATCTCGATATGCGGTATTCTGCGGTCAAATGTGTGTGTGTGTGTTTGTTTGTGTGTGTATGCGTGTGAGTGTTCACATGTGTGTGTGTGTGTGCCAAATCAGTGCGTGTGTGTACATTGCATACATATGTACACACATACACAGATATTTGTGTATTTCTTCCCATAGCAGTTTGCTGCAGCGGTGAGTGGCTATTGCAGGGGTTTTCGACGCGGGTCTCCTTTCACCCCCTTCATGTGAGACATGTTTGGTGTCTTCCGTGATGCAGTTTTGATATGAATGATGTAAATGCAGATGATGCTTTCGGATCGTGTGTTGAAAGAAATCGTGAGTAATTTCGCCCAGAACAGCCGCGTAGGGAACTGCTTTGGGGCGTTTCGGGTTTGGAGTTTACTTTTTTGGAGATCCGGCTTCTGGGAATTGGGGCCTCCGGCTGTGCCGATTTTGGATTAGGGTTATAAGGTCTAGGATGTTGGGGTGGAAGTGTAGGCGTAGGGATCTCAGGGATGCTTTCTAATTCTGGTCCTCCGGCATGTGCACCGACCATGTTAGATCTTTGCAGCACGAAAATGTTACGGCAGACGGAGAACTCAGTAATCTGACGGTCACCTGAATCTCCGTTCTTTGCTCATGCTTCTGAACCCTCAGCCCTAAACTCTCAACCCTATGCCTCGACAGCAGGGTTTCGAGTTCAGGGGTGGTGGCCAGACCCCGGGGGACAAACGAACTGAAGGAATGACAAGGATGCCAACAGGCCCCTAAATCCCTAGATCCTCAAACCCTGAACTTTTGAATCCTTTAACCCTCGGCCCGAACCCCCGAAACCCTTACACCCTCACCCCTAAACTCACAGCACCTTCCGCCCTGTGCAACGCGTTTTGCAGGATCGGCCTGGATAGGCTTGCCAATCGGCACTACTTATGCAAGAGGAAAGTGTCCGAATGCCCAGGAAAGGCCGAACATGAACCTAAAACCCCGGAATCTCGATGCC
Organism: Symbiodinium sp. clade A Y106; assembly: GCA_003297005.1. Taxonomy (NCBI): domain Eukaryota; class Dinophyceae; order Suessiales; family Symbiodiniaceae; genus Symbiodinium; species Symbiodinium sp. clade A. The sequence goes on along the minus strand of BGNK01002501.1, from coordinate 25,484 downwards.
AGAAAGCTTCAAAGCTTGGAGCTTAAACTTAAACCACAAACCCGAAATCCAACACTCTGAGCCCTCAACTCCATCAGCCCTCAGCTGCAACAGGAAATGCACCGAATCAAGCCAACAAAAGCCGCCCAAACCCCACACCTTGAGCCCTTTTTTGACTCAACTCCCACAGGGAACCTGTACAGAGCCCCTCCTAAACCCCTCAACCCTGAACCCTAAAAGGGACCCGAACATAGAGAACTACTCCAATCCTAAGAACCCTACTTAAGAGTAAGAGAACTACCAAGAAAGAACCCTTATATAGTACGTACCCTTCTAGAGAAACTCTATAGAAACCCTTATACATCACTTTAAGGGCCTTAATTCAGAGAGCTACCCATATCTTCATACAGAAAATCGAACCCCAGGAGTTGCCAAAAGCCTTTCCGGCAGAGCCCTTCGCTACCAGCGAGGAGGTCTTGAGCTGCAAAGGGGTAAATATAAGGGGCCTTAACAATTACCTATACTATTTTGGGGGTCCCTTATTATAGTTGTAGTATAATAATATCCCCAAAGCCCTATGCTAATTACTTAAGGCCGCTATACTAGATCCTTATAATAGCCCTTTCAGTAACCCTTATATAGAGCCCTTTAAAGGAACCCTATGCTAATTACTTAAGGCCCCTATATTAGGAGGCTTCTTTCTGACTCTAGGGCTTCGTGTGGCTCCCTTTCTGGGCGCGTTGTCGAGTCTTGTCAGGGTTGCATAGGATTTTGAACAGATTTTCTTTAGGATTTAGGGTTTAGGGTCAAGTGGCTAATACTCATAGAACTGCTGAAATGCTAACCGACGAAACTACAATTCCAAGCCCGAGTGTCTGCTAAGGCTTTTCGAGGGTTTTGGACTTAGGGTCTAGAGGTTTGGGGATAAAGGGCCTAAAGTGTAGGCAAGAATATAATGATATTGCAGAAGGGTTGTATAAGGGCTGTAAGGTTTATGGCTTCCAGGGTTGAGGCGTGAGGGCTCCGGGTGTAGGGTTCGGGTCTGAGGGTATGGCATTCAGGGATTCTGAGAGATGGAAATTTCCAAAAAATGGGGACCCTAATTTGGTACCCTAAATCCCTAAATAGTGGGTTCCTTGTTATAAGGACCCCAAAATAAGGTACCCCCCATATCAAGGTTGGATTTCGCGGGATGCATCCGGGCCTCTTGCAGGTGCCAAAATCCCTTTGCTATGGCTTTGATGGCATGGCACACCGTCCGGCTGCCCAGAACGGCTCAAAGGAGTGTCTTAAGGTTCAGGTCTTAGGGTTTATGATTTAGCGCTGTGCTTGAGGGTTTTTAGCGTTCAAGGCTTCGGGTTCAGGGTTCATCGTTTTGGGTTTAGAGCTTTCGGGGTTCGTTCGGGGTTTAGAGATTGGGGTTCAGGGTTTAGGGTTCAAGTTTGTCACGGATCCTTCCCCAAGGTGGGAGTTGCCAAAAATAGGGGACCCTGATATAGAACCCGAAATAGTAGGATCCCTATGATAAGGAACCCGAATTAAATAAGGTACCCCTAATTTTCGGAAACTCCCAGGTAGGTTTTGGTAGTTCGAGGTCGGCACCGTGAATTCCTCAGCTTCACAGTGTTGATTCAGTGTTACAAGCTCCCACACCGTAGTCGTAGTGTTCAGCCTCTAGATTAGTTCCTAAAGCTCTGAGCCCTGAGCAATAGTAAGAAACCCGAAAGCCCCACGCCCAAAACCCTAAAGCTCTTCCTTATCCCTAGCCCCTTATAAAGCTGTAGAACCAAAACCTCAAACCCTGAAAGCCTTAAGCCCTGGACACCCTTGAAACGTGACCTTGCAAGGCTATAACTGGGAAGAACTCCTTCCTATCGACTGGAACCCTGCGACGTTGGAGATTGGAGATACTGTGGGCTTCTGGGCTGCAGGTTTACGGTTTAGAGTTTGGGGCTCAGGGTCTAGGGTCCACGGTTTTGGGTTTGAGGCATAAAGTGCAGGGTGTAGTGTGGTCTGGAGTCTTTCTATGCCTTTCTATGTTCTGACATGGGTACGCCAAAAGGGGTTTCTAAACCGGTTGCATGTACTTCATACTCCCCAACAATAGTTCCTAGCATGCAACACGACGATCCTTAGCCCAACAAGAGCTGTAAATCCAGGTGCCGGCAATGCCATCAGACTGAGGCTGTCGGGCTGGAGCTGCTAATCCCTAAGCCCAGAAGAAATTTGCATCCCTAAACCCTAAAAACCTAATCCCTAAAATCCTCAACCCTAATCCCTTAAAGCCCTAAAGCCCTAAAACCCTGCAAACCCTGTAACACGTGCTTCTTGGTCACGCTCATGCTGCAGAGTTCAGGGTTCGTCTCCAGGGTTCATATGGGAGTTGCCGAAAATTAGGGTAGTGCCTTATATTGGGGTCCTTATAATAAGGATCCTACTATTTAGGGTACGATATTAGGGTGCCCTATTGTCGGAAACTCCCATATTCAGCACCCGAAATCCCAAAGCCTGACATAGGGGCTCTGTAAAGGCTCCCCTAATGAGTCCTATAACGGTACAAGGCGTCGCACTGCCCAGTAGAGGTAAACTTCTACGGCCTCTCTATATTTATACTACCATGTATTCCACACCCTTTTCTGACACTTAAGGCACCAATACTACATCCTGAACCTGGAGCTCGAAGTGCCAAGCCCTAAAAATTCAACCCCGGCTCCTGGAACCCTAAAGTCCTGAGATTAGAACTCGTATAGACAAAAAAGTGGAGAACCCTTACATGAAACACTTTAGAACCCTGATGAAAGGAAACGGTTCTAGAGCCATTATATCAACCCTAAACTCTAAACCGGCAACATGCAAAACAGAGCTGTAGAACCTTGAGCCTCTTGCCTACGCCCATGAGGAATCCTTTGCACTGCAGAGGGCATGCTTCAGTTGCGCCTTGATTTGCAAGATGTGAGACCGTTTAGGGTATTGGGATGTTGGGGTTTAGGGGCTTTTGGTTTAGTGGTTTAGGGTCTAGGGTATTGGGGGTCTAGGGGTTTAATTAGGGTTTAGGGGTTTGGGTTTAGGGGTAGTGAGTGTAGCGTTCGATGTTGGCGATCCTTGTAGGGGGTTCCCTTTATTCATGGTCCGACTATCTCGGGACCACATCAGGGTTCCCGGGACGTGAGTGTTTCAGCAGATGATGGAGCCCAATATAGCCCCGAAGTAGCTTGTCCTCATTAGAAGGACGCCATGTAAGGTATCACTACGTTTAAGCTCCCATGTAAGCTCTTGCTCTGCGCGCTGAAGAGGGCCGTTCAGGTGTGCAAGCTTTGTAACGGGGCCTAAGCTAGGCAGCTAGGCCGTACACATAGACATAGACTCCTAAACCCTAAACCCCAAAGCCTGAACCCTGCACTCTCGACCGGCAAGGTCCAGAGTTTGTGTTTCCAGCGCGATGCTGCTAAGCTCGTGAACCCCAGATACTTGAGCATAGGCCTTAAGACCCCGAAGCCTCACCATCACTGTACCACCATGATGCCGAGGATCATCAATGGCGTTTTGGAGTCGGAGGCATTGCAGGCACGTCTTTCTTGTCGGGTTCAGGGATAGGTATTAAGAGGTGTTTTGAGGCTTTCGGAGCGCGTGCAGGGCCTCCAACCACGAGAGCTTGCCTGCCCGCAGCAGGATAGGGGTTGGTACGGGTTTATACGGTTTGAAGGAGTTTCTCAGGGCTGGGATTTGGGGTTCTGTTGACGTTCGTCAGCTTGGCTAGTGGGGTTGTCATACGAATTTGGGTTGTCAGAGGACGCCATTGAAAGAAGCACGCGTCCCTGACTTGTTTTTCGCTCTTGAGCCGTGCCATTCGCATGATACAACAGTTCACGCACTGCACACCTGTAACAGGGACTTGCATCTGCAGACAGAGCTCCACATCTCTACAGGTTCAGGGTTTAGGGCCTATGGGCCTATGGGAGTCTATGAGGGTTTATTGGGTTTACAGGGAGTCGCTGGGGTTTAGGGTATAGGGTTTGATAGAGATTTCCGGAAGTATGGGCGACGTTCGACCAGTCCTACCATGAAGGCCAGCATGTTCAACTCATACTGCCCCTGCGAAGGCGTGATAACATCACTAAAATCCCGGCTCAGCTATCATGAGATATGTGCGTGGTTGTCATTATTATGGTCCCTTTCTGGGTACCCTAAATAATAGGTGCTGTATTATAATAGCGACCCAAAAAGGGACCATAATTTTGACAACCACCCATGTAGACAGCTGGCAAGATCTCATACACATGACCTCGATGGCCCGGTACAGGAACCCTTACCCTAAGGCTCTAAGGACTCATATTTTAAGGCTTTTGGGCCTAAAGACCATATTATATAAGGCCTTTGGGCCATTTTGAGCCGTAGGGTTAGAAAGGAGCGACAGAAAGCCCACGGGTCAGGTCCCCAAGGATTTGGAGCTCTTCCCTCTTGTGGAGCTCATGGGGAACACGCTTGCAGCATCTTAGCGGCTGAATTGGGGGTATATGGGTAGTCCTCTTAATTAGAATCCCTTTTTAGGGTCCTTTGTATAAGGGTGCCGTACCTGCTTTTTTGGACCTCCCATATCCTAATTAACAGACAAGCAGAGTCTACGACATCCAGCGCCGGTTCAGGTACTTAATACACCCCACCACACAGACATTATCCCCTGCTGCTGATGGACAGAGCCCTGCGTTTGCCAGAAGAGGGAGTTTCAAACTTATCCTTACAGACTTAAAGAAGCTTTGAACATGCTTTAAACAATATCAAACAATCCCATCCTAAACCCCAAACCCAACCAGACATCACGACGGTTCCAAACAAACTAGACACCAAATCCAAAGAGACATGAACACAACTCGAGAGGCCTAAATCCCGAACCCTAAACCGCTACACCCCGTGCCCAAGGTGTCGGTGAAGGCCGACGCAACTCCGCCAGCCATCCAGCGAAAGCCCCCGAAACCGCCTGAGGCGAAGGCCCGGTTTCCGGGTTTGTGTTTTTTTCTAGGGCACAAGGACTGCTTTTACAGGGCTTGCACGAGGTTTTCATAGGCTTTCATGCAGTCTTGCTGGTCTTCTTCACAGGGTTGGGGCCCTAAACTCCTCACCTAGAGCACCTCAAAGCGTCAAAACAGATTGTGAATGTTAACAACTAGTACTAGCAGTAAAACATCTAGTTACAGAGAAAGAAGGCAGTAGCTATGGCAGTGACAACAAATAGTCTTATTGCCAATAGCAATAAACTACTGTTAACATGTTACTACTGGTCATAGTAGAAAGAAAGATTCATTCTAGTAATAGTAGTATAACGAAGTATGAAGAATATGCCAAATAAACAATAACGACTGAAAGGCAAGAGCACAACAGCATCACAGAACATGACACAGTATCGACAAACAACGTTGGTAGTAATCAAAACAGGATCAATACCATGACGACGACGACGACGAGGACCCCACCACTACTACTTATTGCATCTATTGCTTTTTGACTCTAAGTATGGCCAAGTCGTACTTCTGCTGTTTACTATCATCGCCGTTCTTCTTCGTGAAGAATTGTTCTAATCATCACTGGTATCATATTTTTTTATCTTATTCTGAATATTATCACTGTGAAAATGATCACAGCTTCAGGGTTCTTCGGAATCGGTTCTTGATTTTCCTACAATACAACGCTAAGGGAGTGTTATCCCTAAACCCTAAGCCCTATACCCTGGTTAGGGCCTCGAACCAGGCTCCACCTACAAGGTATTCTGACTGTAGCAGGGAGGAAAAGGGCCCGCAAAAAAAAAAAGCAACCTGGTTAGGGTTCACCCTAAACCCTAAACCCTAAACTCTAAACCCTAAACCCTAAACCCTAAACCCTAAACCCTAAACCCTAAACCCTAACCCTAAACCCTAAACCCTGCACAAACCCTAGGGTTCTAAGGGCGCTGAAGATTGGGTGCTGCAGGCCCGGGAGCCCGAGCCTCCGAAGGCCAAGGCGGCTCCCCCTCCCGAGCCGAAGCCGCCAGGGCCCTGGCTTTCCCGGTTTGGGGTTTAGGGCTTTAGGGTTTATAGGGTTTTTTTAGGGCTTTAGGGTTTACAGGGTTTTTAGGGCTTCAGGGTTTATAGGGATTTTTGGTAAGGTTTATTGTAGGGTTTATAGGCTTTAGGGCAGGGTTAAGGGTTTATAGGGAATATAGGGTGCATCTGGCTTACAGGGTTTATAGGGTTTCGGTTTCAGGGAGCGGCGTGGGAGCTTGAGAGCTTTTTGTTTGATGCTTATCTTTTAGAACAGCTATATCAATTTCGTTTGGTTTTGTGGGTTTTGGTTTGAGATTTGGGCCTTTGCAGGGCTTTTTGGGATTTGGGGTTCTTTGCTTTCTGCGTTCGTTTTTAGAGATTGGGGGGTGGGGGTTCCGGGGTTATGGATGGTCTTGCTTTGGGAGGATTTTGTAGACCCAGCAGTTCTTTGTCCCACCAGAGGTTTTGCATGTTCCCCGAACAGGTACAGACTCGGGGGAGGCATAGTCATCATGTCATTGATGAATCCGCCAGTAGGAAAGTATTTTGGCTGTGTGCCTCCCGCCAGTACATGGAGGGAATGCCGTTGAATCCCGCCAGTTCTCGAGAAGCATTTTGGCCGTGTTGTCCTGGTCGTCTCATGGTGGTCCTTTGCTTGGTCTCCTGGAATTTCATGGTGGTGTTGTGTTGTCCTCCTGGTGGTGTCCTCCTGGTCTCCCGGTGGTTGTGGTGGTCATGGTCGCCCTACCTGCGCCAGCACAATTACGACAAGGCCTAAAGCCTCAACTCTACTTGTGGATCCTATACGCCGAATCCTAAATCCTAACCTGACTTCTGAACCCCAAAACCTAACCTGGAACCCACAGCCCACATCCAATGCCAACTTTGGATGAACTTCCAATGCTCTGAACTCTGAGCACTAAACCCCAACCCCCCAACACACAATCCCTCCTATCCCCACATCCTGAGCCCTAAACCGTGAAATCGAAGCTTAGCGCGTAGTTGAGGTAGTCAGCCGTAAGCTTTACACAGAACCGAGTTTAAGTCTTTTGAGGCTGAAAGTTTTACAAATTCTTTCGGCTTGTGAAACCTACAGCTGACAACACTCCGCTAAAGCCTAATATGGGTGCCTTAATCAGTACCTATACTATTTTGGGGGTTCCCTTGCCCTAGCGCTCCTTTGTGCTAGATAGTTGTGGCCTTTCGTGTTTGGGCCTTGGTTCCTGGTTCTAGGACCTGCGCCCAGGATTTCAAGGTCATGGGTTCATGGCTTCGGGTCGGTTGTT